>JAVKPL010006873.1:0-27196 GCA_032173675.1 Gastrolobium villosum
GCAAAATAAATTTATTTTGTGAAGTGTTTCAACGGAAAATGAATTCCGTCGAACATGGATTAATAAAATAAATGTAAAAGAAATTGATTTTTCGATGTTTTTCGACGGAAAATGGATTCCGTAGAAGATTTTTGATGGAAAATGGATTCCGTCGAAGATTTTTGACGGAAAATGAATTCCGTCGAAAATGCATGAATAAAATAAATGCAAAAGAAATTGATTTTATGAAGTTTTTCGACGTAAAACGGATTCCTTCGAAAACGGATGAATAAAATAAATTCAAAAGAAATTGATTTTGTGAAGTTTTTCGACAGAAAACAAATTCCGCCGAAAACAGATGAATAAAGTAAATGCAAAAGAAAATGGATTTTGAAGGAAAATTGATTTTTGACGGAAAATGAATTCCGTCGAACATGAATTAATAAAATAAAAGTAAAAGAAATTGATTTTTTGAAGTTTTTCGACGGAAGATGAATTCCGTCGAAAACGGATGAATAAAATAAAAGCAAAAGAAATTGATTTTGGGAAGTTTTTCGACGGAAAATGGATTCCGTTGAAGATTTTTGACGGAAAATGAATTCCACCGAAAACGGATGAATAAAATAAATGCAAAAGAAATTGATTTTGTGAAGTTTTTCGACGGAAAATGGATTCCGTCGAAGATTTATGACGGAAAATGAATTCCGTCGAAAATGGATGAATAAAATAAATGCAAAAGAAATTGATTTTGTGAAGTTTTTCGACAGAAAAAGAATTTCGTCGAAAACGGAATAATAAAATAAATGCAAAAGAAATTGATTTTTTGAAGTTTTTCGACGGAAAATGGATTCCGTAGAAGATTTTTGATGGAAAATGGATTCCGTCGAAGATTTTTGACGGAAAATGAATTCCGTCGAAAACGGATGAATAAAATAAATGCAAAAGAAATTGACTTTATGAAGTTTTTCGACGCAAAATGGATTCCGTCGAAGATTTTTGACGAAAAATGTTTTCCGTCAAAAATGGATTAATAAAATAAATGCAAAAGAAATTGATTTTGTGAAGATTTTTGACGGAAAATGAATTCCGTCGAAAACGGATGAATAAAATAAATGCAAAATAAATTGATTTTGCGAAGTTTTTCGACGGAAAATGGATTCCGTCGAAGATTTTTGACGGAAAATGAATTCCGTTGAAAATGGATGAATAAAATAAATGCAAAAGAAATTGATTTTATTAATTTTTCGACGAAAAATGGATTCCGTTGAAGATTTTTGTCGAAAAATGTATTCCGTCGAAAACGGATGAATAAAATAAATGCAAAAGAAATTGATTTTGTGAAGTTTTTCGACGGAAAATGGGAAAGATTTTTCACGAAAAATGGATTCCGTCGAAGATTTTTGACGAAAAATGTATTCCGTCGAAAACGGATGAATTAAATAAATGCAAAAGAAATTGGTTTTGTGAAGTTTTTCGACGGAAAATGGATTTCGTCGAAGATTTTTGACGGAAAATGAATTCCGTCGAAAACGGATGAATAAAATAAATGCAAAAGAAATTGATTTTGTGAAGTTTTTGACGGAAAATGGATTCCGTGAATGACGGAAAAAGAATTCCGTCGAAAATGGATGAATAAAATAAATGCAAAAGAAATTGATTTTGTGAAGTTTTTCGACGGAAAATGGATTCCGTCGAAGATTTTTGACGGAAAATGAATTCCGTCGAAAATGGATGAATAAAATAAATGCAAAAGAAATTGATTTTATGAAGTTTTTCGATGGAAAATGGATTCCGTTGAAGATTTTTGACGAAAAATGTATTCCGTCGAAAACGGATGAATAAAATAAATGCAAAAGAAATTGATTTTGTGAAGATTTTTGACGGAAAATGAATTTCGTCGAAAATGGACGGATAAAATAAATGCAAAAGAAATTGATTTTGTGAGTTTTCGACGAAAAATGGATTCCGTCGAAGATTTTTGACGGAAAATGAATTCCGTCGAAAATGGATGAATAAAATAAATGCAAAAGAAATTGATTTTATGAAGATTTTCGATGGAAAATGAATCAGTCGAAGATTTTTGACTAAAAATGTATTCCGTCGAAAATGGATGAATAAAATAAAAGCAAAAGAAATTGATTTTGTGAAGTTTTTCGATGGAAAAAGAATTTCGTCGAAAACGGATTAATAAAATAAAGTACCCTTTTTATTACAATTGACAAAATCCTTTTTAGTCCCTGGCAATAAAAAAGGACCAAATTCCGTGAAAACGGATGAAAAAAAGTCAGTAATTACAATTGACAGAAGGATTGATTTTTTCATAATTTTAGGGATTAATTTGGTCCTTTTTTATTGCCAGGGACTAAAAAGGATTTCGTAGATATTGCCAGGGACCAAAAAGGGTGTTTATTCTAAAATAAATGCAAAAGAAATTGATTTTGTGAAGTTTTTCGATGGAAAATGGATTCCGTCGAAGATTTTGGACGGAGAATGAATTCCGTCGAAAATGGATGAATAAAATAAATGCAAAAGAAATTATTTTATGAAGTTTTTCGACGAAAAATGGATTCCGTCGAAGATTTTTGACGAAAAAGTATTCCGTCGAAAACGGATGACTAAAATAAATACAAAAGAAATTGATTTTGTGAAGTTTTTCGACGGAAAAAGAATTTCGTCGAAAACAGATTAATAAAATAAATACAAAGGAAATTGATTTTGTAAGTTTTTCGACAGAAAATAGATTCCGTCGAAGATTTTTGACGGAAAATCGATTCCGTCGAAAACGGATGAATAAAATAAATGCAAAAGAAATTGATTTTGTGAATTTTTTCGGCGGAAAATAGATTTCGTCGAAGATTTTTGACGGAAAATGAATTCCGTCGAAAATGGATGAATAAAATAAATGCAAAAGAAACTGATTTTATGAAGTTTTTCGACGAAAAATGGATTCCATCAAAGATTTTTGACGAAAAATGTATTCCGTCGAAAACGGATTAATAAAATAAATGCAAAAGAAATTGATTTTGTGAACATTTTTGACGGAAAATGAATTCCGTAAAAAATGGAGGAATAAAATAAATGCAAAAGAAATTATTTTATGTAGTTTTTCGACGAAAAATGGATTCCGTCGAAGATTTTTGACGAAAAAAGTATTCCGTCGAAAACGGATGACTAAAATAAATACAAAAGAAATTGATTTTCTGAAGTTTTTCGACGGAAAAAGAATTTCGTCGAAAACATATTAATAAAATAAATACAAAGGAAATTGATTTTGTAAGTTTTTTGACGGAAAATGGATTCCGTCGAAGATTTTTGACGGAAAATGAATTCCATCGAAAACGGATGAATAAAATAAATGCAAAAGAAATTGATTTTGTGAAGTTTTTCGACGGAAAATGGATTCCGTCGAAGATTTTTAACGGAAAATGAATTCCGTCGAAAATGGATGAATAAAATAAATACAAAATAAATTGATTTTGTGAAGTTTTTCGACAGGAAAAAAAATTTCGTCGAAAACGGATATAATAAAATAAAGGCAAAAGAAATTGATTTTTTGAAGTTTTTCGACGGAAAATGGATTCCGTAGAAGATTTTTGATGGAAAATGGATTCCGTCGAAAATGAATGAATTAAATTAATGCAAAATAAATTTATTTTGTGAAGTGTTTCAACGGAAAATGAATTCCGTCGAACATGGATTAATAAAATAAATGTAAAAGAAATTGATTTTTCGAAGTTTTTCGACGGAAAATGGATTCCGTAGAAGATTTTTGATGGAAAATGGATTCCGTCGAAGATTTTTGACGGAAAATGAATTCCGTCGAAAATGCATGAATAAAATAAATGCAAAAGAAATTGATTTTATGAAGTTTTTCGACGTAAAACGGATTCCTTCGAAAACGGATGAATAAAATAAATTCAAAAGAAATTGATTTTGTGAAGTTTTTCGACAGAAAACAAATTCCGCCGAAAACAGATGAATAAAGTAAATGCAAAAGAAATTGATTTTGTGCAGTTTTTCGACGGAAAATGGATTCCGTAGAAGATTTTTGACGGAAAATGGATTCCTTCGAAGATTTTTGACGGAAAATGAATTCCGTCGAAAATGGATGAATAAAATAAATGCAGAAGAAATTGATTTTGTGAAGTTTTTCGACGGAAAATAGATTTCGTCGAAGATTTTTGACGGAAAATGAATTCCGTCGAAAATGGATGAATAAAATAAATGCAAAAGAAACTGATTTTATAAAGTTTTTCGACGAAAAATGGATTCCATCGAAGATTTTTGACGAAAAATGTATTCCGTCGAAAACGGTTTAATAAAATAAATGCAAAAGAAATTGATTTTGTGAACATTTTTGACGGAAAATGAATTCCGTAAAAAATGGAGGAATAAAATAAATGCAAAAGAAATTATTTTATGTAGTTTTTCGACGAAAAATGGATTCCGTCGAAGATTTTTGACGAAAAAAGTATTCCGTCGAAAACGGATGACTAAAATAAATACAAAAGAAATTGATTTTCTGAAGTTTTTCGACGGAAAAAGAATTTCGTCGAAAACATATTAATAAAATAAATACAAAGGAAATTGATTTTGTAAGTTTTTCGACGGAAAATGGATTCCGTCGAAGATTTTTGACGGAAAATGAATTCCATCGAAAACGGATGAATAAAATAAATGCAAAAGAAATTGATTTTATGAAGTTTTTCGACGAAAAATGTATTCCGTCGAAGATTTTTGACGAAAAAAGTATTCCGTCGAAAACGGATGACTAAAATAAATACAAAAGAAATTGATTTTGTGAAGTTTTTCGACGGAAAAAGAATTTCGTCGAAAACAGATTAATAAAATAAATACAAAGGAAATTGATTTTGTAAGTTTTTCGACAGAAAATAGATTCCGTCGAAGATTTTTGACGGAAAATCGATTCCGTCGAAAATGGATGAATAAAATAAATGAAAAAGAAATTGATTTTGTTAATTTTTTCGACGGAAAATAGATTCCGTCGAAGATTTTTGAATGAAAATGAATTTAGTCGAAAATGGATGAATAAAATAAATGTAAAAGAAATTGATTTTATGAAGTTTTTCGACGAAAAATGGATTCCATCGAAGATTTTTGACGAAAAATGTATTCCGTCGAAAACGGATTAATAAAATAAATGCAAAAGAAATTGATTTTGTGAACATTTTTGACGGAAAATGAATTCCGTAAAAAATGGAGGAATAAAATAAATGCAAAAGAAATTATTTTATGTAGTTTTTCGACGAAAAATGGATTCCGTCGAAGATTTTTGACGAAAAAAGTATTCCGTCGAAAACGGATGACTAAAATAAATACAAAAGAAATTGATTTTCTGAAGTTTTTCGACGGAAAAAGAATTTCGTCGAAAACATATTAATAAAATAAATACAAAGGAAATTGATTTTGTAAGTTTTTTGACGGAAAATGGATTCCGTCGAAGATTTTTGACGGAAAATGAATTCCATCGAAAACGGATGAATAAAATAAATGCAAAAGAAATTGATTTTGTGAAGTTTTTCGACGGAAAATGGATTCCGTCGAAGATTTTTGACGGAAAATGAATTCCGTCGAAAATGGATGAATAAAATAAATACAAAATATATTGATTTTGTGAAGTTTTTCGACAGGAAAAAAAATTTCGTCGAAAACGGATATAATAAAATAAAGGCAAAAGAAATTGATTTTTTGAAGTTTTTCGACGGAAAATGGATTCCGTAGAAGATTTTTGATGGAAAATGGATTCCGTCGAAAATGAATGAATTAAATTAATGCAAAATAAATTTATTTTGTGAAGTGTTTCAACGGAAAATGAATTCCGTCGAACATGGATTAATAAAATAAATGTAAAAGAAATTGATTTTTCGAAGTTTTTCGACGGAAAATGGATTCAGTAGAAGATTTTTGATGGAAAATGGATTCCGTCGAAGATTTTTGACGAAAAATGAATTCCGTCGAAAATGCATGAATAAAATAAATGCAAAAGAAATTGATTTTATGAAGTTTTTCGACGTAAAACGGATTCCTTCGAAAACGGATGAATAAAATAAATTCAAAAGAAATTGATTTTGTGAAGTTTTTCGACAGAAAACAAATTCCGCCGAAAACAGATGAATAAAGTAAATGCAAAAGAAATTGATTTTGTGCAGTTTTTCGACGGAAAATGGATTCCGTAGAAGATTTTTGACGGAAAATGGATTCCTTCGAAGATTTTTGACGGAAAATGAATTCCGTCGAAAATGGATGAATAAAATAAATGCAGAAGAAATTGATTTTGTGAAGTTTTTCGACGGAAAATAGATTTCGTCGAAGATTTTTGACGGAAAATGAATTCCGTCGAAAATGGATGAATAAAATAAATGCAAAAGAAACTGATTTTATAAAGTTTTTCGACGAAAAATGGATTCCATCGAAGATTTTTGACGAAAAATGTATTCCGTCGAAAACGGTTTAATAAAATAAATGCAAAAGAAATTGATTTTGTGAACATTTTTGACGGAAAATGAATTCCGTAAAAAATGGAGGAATAAAATAAATGCAAAAGAAATTATTTTATGTAGTTTTTCGACGAAAAATGGATTCCGTCGAAGATTTTTGACGAAAAAAGTATTCCGTCGAAAACGGATGACTAAAATAAATACAAAAGAAATTGATTTTCTGAAGTTTTTCGACGGAAAAAGAATTTCGTCGAAAACATATTAATAAAATAAATACAAAGGAAATTGATTTTGTAAGTTTTTCGACGGAAAATGGATTCCGTCGAAGATTTTTGACGGAAAATGAATTCCATCGAAAACGGATGAATAAAATAAATGCAAAAGAAATTGATTTTATGAAGTTTTTCGACGAAAAATGTATTCCGTCGAAGATTTTTGACGAAAAAAGTATTCCGTCGAAAACGGATGACTAAAATAAATACAAAAGAAATTGATTTTGTGTAGTTTTTCGACGGAAAAAGAATTTCGTCGAAAACAGATTAATAAAATAAATACAAAGGAAATTGATTTTGTAAGTTTTTCGACAGAAAATAGATTCCGTCGAAGATTTTTGACGGAAAATCGATTCCGTCGAAAACGGATGAATAAAATAAATGCAAAAGAAATTGATTTTGTGAATTTTTTCGGCGGAAAATAGATTTCGTCGAAGATTTTTGACGGAAAATGAATTTCGTCGAAAATGGATGAATAAAATAAATGCAAAAGAAATTGATTTTGTGAAGTTTTTCGACGAAAAATGGATTCCATCGAAGATTTTTGACGAAAAATGTATTCCGTCGAAAACGGATTAATAAAATAAATGCAAAAGAAATTGATTTTGTGAACATTTTTGACGGAAAATGAATTCCGTAAAAAATGGAGGAATAAAATAAATGCAAAAGAAATTATTTTATGTAGTTTTTCGACGAAAAATGGATTCCGTCGAAGATTTTTGACGAAAAAAGTATTCCGTCGAAAACGGATGACTAAAATAAATACAAAAGAAATTGATTTTCTGAAGTTTTTCGACGGAAAAAGAATTTCGTCGAAAACATATTAATAAAATAAATACAAAGGAAATTGATTTTGTAAGTTTTTTGACGGAAAATGGATTCCGTCGAAGATTTTTGACGGAAAATGAATTCCATCGAAAACGGATGAATAAAATAAATGCAAAAGAAATTGATTTTGTGAAGTTTTTCGACGGAAAATGGATTCCGTCGAAGATTTTTGACGGAAAATGAATTCCGTCGAAAATGGATGAATAAAATAAATACAAAATAAATTGATTTTGTGAAGTTTTTCGACAGGAAAAAAAATTTCGTCGAAAACGGATATAATAAAATAAATGCAAAAGAAATTGATTTTTTGAAGTTTTTCGATGGAAAATGGATTCCGTAGAAGATTTTTGATGGAAAATGGATTCCGTCGAAAATGAATGAATTAAATTAATGCAAAATAAATTTATTTTGTGAAGTGTTTCAACGGAAAATGAATTCCGTCGAACATGGATTAATAAAATAAATGTAAAAGAAATTGATTTTTCGAAGTTTTTCGACGGAAAATGGATTCCGTAGAAGATTTTTGATGGAAAATGGATTTCGTCGAAGATTTTTGACGGAAAATGAATTCCGTCGAAAATGCATGAATAAAATAAATGCAAAAGAAATTGATTTTATGAAGTTTTTCGACGTAAAACGGATTCCTTCGAAAACGGATGAATAAAATAAATTCAAAAGAAATTGATTTTGTGAAGTTTTTCGACAGAAAACAAATTCCGCCGAAAACAGATGAATAAAGTAAATGCAAAAGAAATTGATTTTGTGCAGTTTTTCGACGGAAAAAGGATTCCGTAGAAGATTTTTGACGGAAAATGGATTCCTTCGAAGATTTTTGACGGAAAATGAATTCCGTCGAAAATGGATGAATAAAATAAATGCAGAAGAAATTGATTTTGTGAAGTTTTTCGACGGAAAATAGATTTCGTCGAAGATTTTTGACGGAAAATGAATTCCGTCGAAAATGGATGAATAAAATAAATGCAAAAGAAACTGATTTTATAAAGTTTTTCGACGAAAAATGGATTCCATCGAAGATTTTTGACGAAAAATGTATTCCGTCGAAAACGGATTAATAAAATAAATGCAAAAGAAATTGATTTTGTGAACATTTTTGACGGAAAATGAATTCCGTAAAAAATGGAGGAATAAAATAAATGCAAAAGAAATTATTTTATGTAGTTTTTCGACGAAAAATGGATTCCGTCGAAGATTTTTGACGAAAAAAGTATTCCGTCGAAAACGGATGACTAAAATAAATACAAAAGAAATTGATTTTCTGAAGTTTTTCGACGGAAAAAGAATTTCGTCGAAAACATATTAATAAAATAAATACAAAGGAAATTGATTTTGTAAGTTTTTCGACGGAAAATGGATTCCGTCGAAGATTTTTGACGGAAAATGAATTCCATCGAAAACGGATGAATAAAATAAATGCAAAAGAAATTGATTTTGTGAAGTTTTTCGACGGAAAATGGATTCCGTCGAAGATTTTTGACGGAAAATGACTTCCGTCGAAAATGGATGAATAAAATAAATACAAAATAAATTGATTTTGTGAAGTTTTTCGACAGGAAAAAAAATTTCGTCGAAAACGGATATAATAAAATAAAGGCAAAAGAAATTGATTTTTTGAAGATTTTCGACGGAAAATGGATTCCGTAGAAGATTTTTGATGGAAAATGGATTTCGTCGAAGATTTTTGACGGAAAATGAATTCCGTCGAAAATGCATGAATAAAATAAATGCAAAAGAAATTGATTTTATGAAGTTTTTCGACGTAAAACGGATTCCTTCGAAAACGGATGAATAAAATAAATTCAAAAGAAATTGATTTTGTGAAGTTTTTCGACAGAAAACAAATTCCGCCGAAAACAGATGAATAAAGTAAATGCAAAAGAAATTGATTTTGTGCAGTTTTTCGACGGAAAAAGGATTCCGTAGAAGATTTTTGACGGAAAATGGATTCCTTCGAAGATTTTTGACGGAAAATGAATTCCGTCGAAAATGGATGAATAAAATAAATGCAGAAGAAATTGATTTTGTGAATTTTTTCGACGGAAAATAGATTTCGTCGAAGATTTTTGACGGAAAATGAATTCCGTCGAAAATGGATGAATAAAATAAATGCAAAAGAAACTGATTTTATAAAGTTTTTCGACGAAAAATGGATTCCATCGAAGATTTTTGACGAAAAATGTATTCCGTCGAAAACGGATTAATAAAATAAATGCAAAAGAAATTGATTTTGTGAACATTTTTGACGGAAAATGAATTCCGTAAAAAATGGAGGAATAAAATAAATGCAAAAGAAATTATTTTATGTAGTTTTTCGACGAAAAATGGATTCCGTCGAAGATTTTTGACGAAAAAAGTATTCCGTCGAAAACGGATGACTAAAATAAATACAAAAGAAATTGATTTTCTGAAGTTTTTCGACGGAAAAAGAATTTCGTCGAAAACATATTAATAAAATAAATACAAAGGAAATTGATTTTGTAAGTTTTTCGACGGAAAATGGATTCCGTCGAAGATTTTTGACGGAAAATGAATTCCATCGAAAACGGATGAATAAAATAAATGCAAAAGAAATTGATTTTGTGAAGTTTTTCGACGGAAAATGGATTCCGTCGAAGATTTTTGACGGAAAATGACTTCCGTCGAAAATGGATGAATAAAATAAATACAAAATAAATTGATTTTGTGAAGTTTTTCGACAGGAAAAAAAATTTCGTCGAAAACGGATATAATAAAATAAAGGCAAAAGAAATTGATTTTTTAAAGATTTTCGACGGAAAATGGATTCCGTAGAAGATTTTTGATGGAAAATGGATTCCGTCGAAGATTTTTGACGGAAAATGAATTCCGTCGAAAACGAATGAATAAAATAAATGTAAAAGAAATTGACTTTATTAAGTTTTTCGACGCAAAATGGATTCCGTCGAAGATTTTTGACAGAAAATGGATTCCTTCGAAGATTTTTGACGGAAAATGAATTCCATCGAAAACGGATGAATAAAATAAATGCAAAAGAAATTGATTTTGTGAAGTTTTTCGACGGAAAATGGATTCTGTCGAAGATTTTTTACGGAAAATGT
The DNA here is from genome assembly GCA_032173675.1 of Gastrolobium villosum. Lineage (NCBI taxonomy): Eukaryota > Viridiplantae > Streptophyta > Magnoliopsida > Fabales > Fabaceae > Gastrolobium > Gastrolobium villosum. The sequence continues at coordinate 10,633 of JAVKPL010006873.1, forward strand.
ATTCCGTCGAAAATGGATGAATAAAATAAATGCAAAAGAAATTGATTTTGTGAAGTTATTCGACGGAAAATGGATTCCGTCGAAGATTTTTGACAGAAAATGTATTTCGTCCAAAATGAATGAATTAAATTAGTGCAAAAGAAATTTATTTTGTGAAGTTTTTCAACGGAAAATGAATTCCGTCGAACATGGATTAATAAAATAAAAGTAAAAGAAATTGATTTTTTGAAGTTTTTCGACGGAAAATGGATTCCGAAGAAGATTTTTGATGGAAAATGGATTCCGTCGAAGATTTTTGACGGAAAATGAGTTCCGTCGAAAACGGATGAATAAATTATATGCAAAAGAAATTGATTTTGGGAAGTTTTTCGACGGAAAATGGATTCCGTCGAAGATTTTTGACGGAAAATGAATTCCACCGAAAAAGGATGAATAAAATAAATGCAAAAGAAATTGATTTTGTGAAGTTTTTCGACGGAAAATGGATTTCGTCGAAGATTTTTGACGGAAAATGAATTTCGTCGAAAATGGATGAATAAAATAAATGCAAAAGAAATTGATTTTGTGAAGTTTTTCGACAGAAAAAGAATTTCGTCGAAAACGGAACAATAAAATAAATGCAAAAGAAATGATTTTTTGAAGTTTTTCGATGGAAATGGATTCCGTAGAAGATTTTAAATGGAAAATGGATTCCGTCGAAGATTTTGGACGGAAAATGAATTCCGTCGAAAATGGATGAATAAAATAAATGCAAAAGAAATTGATTTTATGAAGTTTTTCGACGTAAAACGGATTCCTTTGAAAACGGATGAATAAAATAAATTCAAAAGAAATTGATTTTGTGAAGTTTTTCGACAGAAAACAAATTCCGCCGAAAACAGATGAATAAAGTAAATGCAAAAGAAATTGATTTTGTGCAGTTTTTCGATGGAAAATGGATTCCGTAGAAGATGTTTGACGGAAAATGGATTCCTTCGAAGATTTTTGACGGAAAATGAATTCCATCGAAAACGGATGAATAAAATAAATGCAAAAGAAATTGATTTTGTGAAGTTTTTCGACGGAAAATGGATTCTGTCGAAGATTTTTTACGGAAAATGAATTCCGTCGAAAATGGATGAATAAAATAAATTCAAAAGAAATTGATTTTGTGAAGTTTTTCGACGGAAAAGGGATTCAGTCAAAGATTTTTGACAGAAAATGTATTTCATCCAAAATGAATGAATTAAATTAGTGCAAAAGAAATTTATTTTGTGAAGTTTTTCAACGGAAAATGAATTCCGTCGAACATGGATTAATAAAATAAAAGTAAAAGAAATTGATTTTTTGAAGTTTTTCGACGGAAAATGGATTCCGAAGAAGATTTTTGATGGAAAATGGATTCCGTCGAAGATTTTTGACGAAAAATGAATTCCGTCGAAAACGGATGAATAAAATATATGCAAAAGAAATTGATTTTGGGAAGTTTTTCGACGGAAAATGGATTCCGTCGAAGATTTTTGACGGAAAATGAATTCCACCGAAAAAGGATGAATAAATAAATGCAAAAGAAATTGATTTTGTGAGGTTTTTTTTTCGACGGAAAATGAATTCCGTCGAAAATGGATAAATAAAATAAATGCAAAAGAAATTGATTTTATGAAGTTTTTCGACAGAAAAAGAATTTCGTCGAAAACGGAATAATAAAATAAATGCAAAAGAAATTGATTTTTTGAAGTTTTTCGACGGAAAATGGATTCCGTAGAAGATTTTTGATGGAAAATGGATTCCGTCGAAGATTTTTGACGGAAAATGAATTCCGTCGAAAACGGATGAATAAAATAAATGCAAAAGAAATTGACTTTATGAAGTTTTTCGACGCAAAATAGATTTCGTCGAAGATTTTTGACGAAAAATGTTTTCCGTCGAAAACGGATTAATAAGATAAATGCAAAAGAAATTGATTTTGAAAAAATTTTTGACGGAAAATGAATTCCGTCGAAAACGGATGAATAAAATAAATGCAAAAGAAATTGATTTTGCGAAGTTTTTCGACGGAAAATGGATTCCGTCGAAGATTTTTGACAGAAAATGAATTCCGTCGAAAATGGATGAATAAAATAAATGCAAAAGAAATTGATTTTATGAAGTTTTTCGACGAAAAATGGATTCCGTCGAAGATTTTTGACGAAAAATGTATTCCGTCGAAAACGGATGACTAAAATAAATGCAAAAGAAATTGATTGTGAAGTTTTTCGACGGAAAAAGGATTTCGTCGAAAACGGATTAATAAAATAAATGCAAAGAAAACTGATTTTGTGAGTTTTTCGACGCAAAATGGATTCTGTCGAAGATTTTTGATGGAAAATGTATTCCGTCGAAAATGGATGAATAAAATAAATGCATAAGAAATTGATTTTGTGAAGTTTTTCGACGGAAAAAGAATTTCGTCGAAAATGGATTAATAAAATAAATGCAAAAGAAATTGATATTGTGAAGTTTTTATACGGAAAATGGATTCCGTCGAAGATTTTTGATGGAAAATGAATTCCGTCGAAAATGGATGAATAAAATAAATGCAAAAGAAATTGATTTTATGAAGTTTTTCGACGAAAAATGGATTCCGTTGAAGATTTTTGACGAAAAATGTATTCCGTCGAAAACGGATGAATAAAATAAATGCAAAAGAAATTGATTTTGTGAAGATTTTTGACGGAAAATGAATTCCGTCGAAAATGGATGAATAAAATAAATGCAAAAGAAATTGATTTTGTGAAGTTTTTCGATGGAAAATGGATTCCGTAAAAGATTTTGGACGGAAAATGAATTCCGTCGAAAATGGATGAATAAAATAAATGCAAAAGAAATTGATTTTATGAAGATTTTCGATGGAAAATGAATTCCGTCGAAGATTTTTGACTAAAAATGTATTCCGTCGAAAATGTATGAATAAAATAAAAGCAAAAGAAATTGATTTTGTGAAGTTTTCGATGGAAAAAGAATTTCGTCGAAAACGGATTAATAAAATAAATGCAAAAGAAATTGATTTTGTGAAGTTTTTCGACGGAAAATGGATTCCGTCGAAGATTTTGGACGGAGAATGAATTCCGTCGAAAATGGATGAATAAAATAAATGCAAAAGAAATTATTTTATGAAGTTTTTCGACGAAAAATGGATTCCGTCGAAGATTTTTGACGAAAAAAGTATTCCGTCGAAAACGGATGACTAAAATAAATACAAAAGAAATGGATTTTGTGTAGTTTTTCGACGGAAAAAGAATTTCGTCGAAAACAGATTAATAAAATAAATACAAAGGAAATTGATTTTGTAAGTTTTTCGACGGAAAATGGATTCCGTCGAAAATTTTTGACGGAAAATGAATTCCATCGAAAACGGATGAATAAAATAAATGCAAAAGAAATTGATTTTGTGAAGTTTTTCGACGCAAAATGGATTCCGTCGAAGATTTTTGACGAAAAAAGTTTTCCGTCGAAAATGAATGAATTAAATTAATGCAAAAGAAATTTATTTTGTGAAGTGTTTCAACGGAAAATGAATTCCGTCGAAAATGGATGAATAAAATAAATGCAAAAGAAATTGATTTTGTGAAGTTTTTCGACGGAAAATGGATTCCGTCGAAGATTTTGGATGGAAAATGGATTCCGTCGAAGATTTTTGACGGAAAATGAATTCTGTCGAAAATGGATGAATAAAATAAATGCAAAAGAAATTGATTTTGTGAAGTTTTTCGACGGAAAACGGATTCCTTCGAAAACAGATGAATAAAATAAATTCAAAAGAAATTGATTTTGTGAAGTTTTTCGACAGAAAACAAATTCCGCCGAAAACAGATGAATAAAGTAAATGCAAAAGAAATTGATTTTTTGCATTTTTTCGACGGAAAATGGATTCCGTAGAAGATGTTTGACGGAAAATGGATTCCTTCGAAGATTTTTGACGGAAAATGAATTCCATCGAAAACGGATGAATAAAATAAATGCAAAAGAAATTGATTTTGTGAAGTTTTTTGACGGAAAATGGATTCTGTCGATGATTTTTTCCGGAAAATGTATTCCGTCGAAAATGGATGAATAAAAAAAATGCAAAAGAAATTGATTTTGTGAAGTTTTTCGACGGAAAATGGATTCCGTCGAAGATTTTTGACAGAAAATGTATTTCGTCCAAAATGAATGAATTAAATTACTGCAAAAGAAATTTATTTTGTGAAGTTTTTCAACGGAAAATGAATTCCATCGAACATGGATTAATAAAATAAAAGTAAAAGAAATTGATTTTTTGAAGTTTTTCGACGGAAAATGGATTCCGAAGAAGATTTTTGATGGAAAATGGATTCCGTCGAAGATTTTTGACGGAAAATGAATTCCGTCGAAAACGGATGAATAAAATAATTGCAAAAGAAATTGATTTTGGGAAGTTTTTCGACGGAAAATGGATTCCGTCGAAGATTTTTGACGGAAAATGAATTCCACCGAAAAAGGATGAATAAAATAAATGCAAAAGAAATGGATTCTGTGAAGTTTTACGACGGAAAATGGATTCCGTCGAAGATTTTTGACGGAAAATGAATTCCGTCGAAAATGGATGAATAAAATAAATGCAAAAGAAATTGATTTTATGAAGTTTTTCGACAGAAAAAGAATTTCGTCGAAAACGGAACAATAAAATAAATGCAAAAGAAATTGATTTTTTGAAGTTTTTCGACAGAAAATGGATTCCGTAGAAGATTTTTGATGGAAAATGGATTCCGTCGAAGATTTTGGACGAAAAATGAATTCCGTCGAAAACGGATGAATAAAATAAATTGAAAAGAAATTGATTTTATAATGTTTTTTGACGTAAAACGGATACCTTCGAAAATGGATGAATAAAATAAATTCAAAAAAAAAATTGGTTTTGTGCAGTTTTTCGACGGAAAATGGATTCCGTAGAAGATTTTTGATGGAAAATGGATTCCGTCGAAGATTTTTGATGGAAAATGAATTCTGTCGAAAACGGATGAATAAAATAAATGCAAAAGAAATTCACTTTATGAAGTTTTTCGACGCAAAATAGATTTCGTCGAAGATTTTTGACGAAAAATGTTTTCCGTCGAAAACGGATTAATAAGATAAATGCAAAAGAAATTGATTTTGTGAAATTTTTTGACGGAAAATGAATTCCGTCGAAAATGGATGAATAAAATAAATGCAAAAGAAATTGATTTTGTGAAGTTTTTCGACGGAAAATGGATTCCGTCGAAGATTTTTGATAGAAAATGTATTCCGTCGAAAATGAATGAATTAAATTAATGCAAAAGAAATTTATTTTGTGAAGTTTTTCAACGGAAAATGAATTCCGTCGAACATGGATTAATAAAATAAAAGTAAAAGAAATTGATTTTTTGAAGTTTTTCGACGGAAAATGGATTCCGAAGAAGATTTTTGATGGAAAATGGATTCCGTCGAAGATTTTTGACGGAAAATAAGTTCCGTCGAAAACGGATGAATAAAATATATGCAAAAGAAATTGATTTTGTGATGTTTTTCGACGGAAAATGGATTCTGTCGAAGATTTTTTACGGAAAATATATTCCGTCGAAAACGGATGAATAAAATAAATGCGAAAGAAATTGATTTTGGGAAATTTTTCGACGGAAAATGGATTCCGTCGAAGATTTTTGACGGAAAATGAATTCCACCGAAAAAGGATGAATAAAATAAATGCAAAAGAAATTGATTTTGTGAAGTTTTTCGACGGAAAATGGATTCCGTCGAAGATTTTTGACGGAAAATGAATTCCGTCGAAAATGGATGAATAAAATAAATGCAAAAGAAATTGATTTTGTGAAGTTTTTCGACAGAAAAAGAATTTCGTCGAAAACGGAACTTTAAAATAAATGCAAAAGAATTGATTTTTTGAAGTTTTTCGACGGAAAATGGATTCCGTAGAAGATTTTTGATGGAAAATGGATTTCGTCGAAGATTTTTGACGGAAAATGAATTCCGTCGAAAATGGATGAATAAAATAAATGCAAAAGAAATTGATTTTATGAAGTTTTTCGACGTAAAACGGATACCTTCGAAAATGGATGAATAAAATAAATTCAAAAGAAATTAGTTTTATGAAGTTTTTCGACATAAAACAAATTCCGCCGAAAACAGATGAATAAAGTAAATGCAAAAGAAATTGATTTTGTGAAGTTTTTCGACGGAAAATGGATTCCGTAGAAGATGTTTGACGTAAAATGGATTCCTTCGAAGATTTTTGACGGAAAATGAATTCCATCGAAAACGGATGAATAAAATAAATGCAAAAGAAATTGATTTTGTGAAGTTTTTCGACGGAAAATGGATTCCGTCGAAGATTTTTTACGGAAAATGTTTTCCGTCGAAAATGGATGAATAAAATAAATGCAAAAGAAATTGATTTTGGGAAGTTTTTCGACGGAAAATGGATTCCGTCGAAGATTTTTGACGGAAAATGAATTCCACCGAAAAAGGATGAATAAAATAAATGCAAAAGAAATGGATTTTGTGAAGTTTTACGACGGAAAATGGATTCCGTCGAAGATTTTTGACGGAAAATGAATTTCGTCGAAAATGATGAATAAAATAAATGCAAAAAAATTGATTTTATGAAGTTTTTCGACAGAAAAAGAATTTCGTCGAAAACGGAACAATAAAATAAATGCAAAAGAAATGATTTTTTGAAGTTTTTCGACGGAAAATGGATTCCGTAGAATATTTTTGATGGAAAATGGATTCCGTCGAAGATTTTGGACGGAAAATGAATTCCGTCGAAAATGGATGAATAAAATAAATGCAAAAGAAATTGATTTTATGATGTTTTTTGACGTAAAACGGATACCTTCGAAAATGGATGAATAAAATAAATTCAAAAGAAATTGGTTTTGTGAAGTTTTTCGACATAAAACAAATTCCGCCGAAAACAGATGAATAAGGTAAATGCAAAAGAAATTGATTTGGTGCAGTTTTTCGACGGAAAATGGATTCCGTAGAAGATTTTTGATGGAAAATGGATTCCGTCGAAGATTTTTGACGGAAAATGAATTCTGTCGAAAACGGATGAATAAAATAAATGCAAAAGAAATTGACTTTATGAAGTTTTTCGACGCAAAATAGATTTCGTCGAAGATTTTTGACGAAAAATGTTTTCCGTCGAAAACGGATTAATAAGATAAATGCAAAAGAAATTGATTTTGTGAAAATTTTTGACGGAAAATGAATTCCGTCGAAAACGGATGAATAAAATAAATGCAAAAGAAATTGATTTTGTGAAGTTTTTCGACGGAAAATGGATTCCGTCAAAGATTTTTGACAGAAAATGTATTTCGTCCAAAATGAATGAATTAAATAAGTGCAAAAGAAATTTATTTTGTGAAGTTCTTCAACGGAAAATGAATTCCGTCGAACATGGATTAATAAAATAAAAGTAAAAAATTGATTTTTTGAAGTTTTTCGACGGAAAATGGATTCCGAAGAAGATTTTTGATGGAAAATGGATTCCGTCGAAGATTTTTGACGGAAAATGAGTTCCGTCGAAAACGGATGAATAAAATATATGCAAAAGAAATTGATTTTGTGAAGTTTTTCGACGGAAAATGGATTCTGTCGAAGATTTTCTACGGAAAATGTATTCCGTCGAAAACGGATGAATAAAATAAATGCAAAAGAAATTGATTTTGGGAAGTTTTTCGACGGAAAATGGATTCCGTCGAAGATTTTTGACGGAAAATGAATTCCACCGAAAATGGATGAATAAAATAAATGCAAAAGAAATTGATTTTGTGAAGTTTTTCGACGGAAAATGGATTCCGTCGAAGATTTTTGACGGAAAATGAATTCCGTCGAAAATGGATGAATAAAATAAATGCAAAAGAAATTGATTTTGTGAAGTTTTTGGACAGAAAAAGAATTTCGTCGAAAACGGAACAATAAAATAAATGCAAAAGAAATGATTTTTTGAAGTTTTTCGATTCCGTAGAAGATTTTTGATGGAAAATGGATTCCGTCGAAGATTTTTGACGGAAAATGAATTCCGTCGAAAATTGATGAATAAAATAAATGCAAAATAAATTGATTTTATGAAGTTTTTCGACGTAAAACGGATACCTTCAAAAATAGATGAATAAAATAAATTCAAAAGAAATTTGTTTTGTGAAGTTTTTCGACATAAAACAAATTCCGCCGAAAACAGATGAATAAAGTAAATGCAAAAGAAATTGATTTTGTGCAGTTTTTCGACGGAAAATGGATTCCGTAGAAGATGTTTGACGGAAAATGGATTCCTTCGAAGATTTTTGACGGAAAATGAATTCCATCGAAAACGGATGAATAAAATAAATGCAAAAGAAATTGATTTTGTGAAGTTTTTCGACGGCAAATGGATTCTGTCGAAGATTTTTTACGGAAAATGTTTTCCGTCGAAAATGGATGAATAAAATAAATGCAAAAGAAATTGATTTTGTGAAGTTTTTCGACGGAAAATGGATTCCGTCGAAGATTTTTGACAGAAAATGTATTTCGTCCAAAATGAATGAATTAAATTAGTGCAAAAGAAATTTATTTTGTGAAGTTTTTCAACGGAAAATGAATTCCGTCGAACATGGATTAATAAAATAAAAGTAAAAGAAATTGATTTTTTGAAGTTTTTCGACGGAAAATGGATTCCGAAGAAGATTTTTGATGGAAAATGGATTCCGTCGAAGATTTTTGACGGAAAATGAATTCCGTCGAAAATGGATGAATAAAATAAATGCAAAATAAATTGATTTTGGGAAGTTCTTCGACGGAAAATGGATTCCGTAGAAGATGTTTGACGTAAAATGGATTCCTTCGAAGATTTTTGACGGAAAATGAATTCCATCGAAAACGGATGAATAAAATAAATGCAAAAGAAATTGATTTTGTGAAGTTTTTCGACGGAAAATGGATTCCGTCGAAGATTTTTTACGGAAAATGTTTTCCGTCGAAAATGGATGAATAAAATAAATGCAAAAGAAATTGATTTTGGGAAGTTTTTCGACGGAAAATGGATTCCGTCGAAGATTTTTGACGGAAAATGAATTCCACCGAAAAAGGATGAATAAAATAAATGCAAAAGAAATTGATTTTGTGAAGTTTTTCGACGGAAAATGGATTCCGTCGAAGATTTTTGACGGAAAATGAATTCCGTCGAAAATGGATGAATAAAATAAATGCAAAAGAAATTGATTTTGTGAAGTTTTTCGACAGAAAAAGAATTTCGTCGAAAACGGAACTTTAAAATAAATGCAAAAGAAATGATTTTTTGAAGTTTTTCGACGGAAAATGGATTCCGTAGAAGATTTTTGATGGAAAATGGATTTCGTCGAAGATTTTTGACGGAAAATGAATTCCGTCGAAAATGGATGAATAAAATAAATGCAAAAGAAATTGATTTTATGAAGTTTTTCGACGTAAAATGGATACCTTCGAAAATGGATGAATAAAATAAATTCAAAAGAAATTAGTTTTGTGAAGTTTTTCGACAGAAAACAAATTCCGCCGAAAACAGATGAATAAAATAAATGCAAAAGAAATTGATTTTGTGAAGTTTTTCGACGTAAAATGGATTCCTTCGAAGATTTTTGACGGAAAATGAATTCCATCGAAAACGGATGAATAAAATAAATGCAAAAGAAATTGATTTTGTGAAGTTTTTCGACGGAAAATGGATTCCGTCGAAGATTTTTTACGGAAAATGTTTTCCGTCGAAAATGGATGAATAAAATAAATGCAAAAGAAATTGATTTTGGGAAGTTTTTCGACGGAAAATGGATTCCGTCGAAGATTTTTGACGGAAAATGAATTCCACCGAAAAAGGATGAATAAAATAAATGCAAAAGAAATGGATTTTGTGAAGTTTTACGACGGAAAATGGATTCCGTCGAAAACGGATGAAAAAAATAAATGCAAAAGAAATTGATTTTGTGAAGTTTTTCGACAGAAAAAGAATTTCGTCGAAAACGGAACAATAAAATAAATGCAAAAGAAATGATTTTTTGAAGTTTTTCGACGGAAAATGGATTCCGTAGAATATTTTTGATGGAAAATGGATTCCGTCGAAGATTTTGGACGGAAAATGAATTCCGTCGAAAATGGATGAATAAAATAAATGCAAAAGAAATTGATTTTATGATGTTTTTTGACGTAAAACGGATACCTTCGAAAATGGATGAATAAAATAAATTCAAAAGAAATTGGTTTTGTGAAGTTTTTCGACATAAAACAAATTCCGCCGAAAACAGATGAATAAGGTAAATGCAAAAGAAATTGATTTGGTGCAGTTTTTCGACGGAAAATGGATTCCGTAGAAGATTTTTGATGGAAAATGGATTCCGTCGAAGATTTTTGATGGAAAATGAATTTTGTCGAAAACGGATGAATAAAATAAATGCAAAAGAAATTGACTTTATGAAGTTTTTCGACGCAAAATAGATTTCGTCGAAGATTTTTGACGAAAAATGTTTTCCGTCGAAAACGGATTAATAAGATAAATGCAAAAGAAATTGATTTTGTGAAAAAATTTTACGGAAAATGAAATCCGTCGAAAACGGATGAATAAAATAAATGCAAAAGAAATTGATTTTGTGAAGTTTTTCGACGGAAAATGGATTCCGTCAAAGATTTTTGACAGAAAATGTATTTTGTCCAAAATGAATGAATTAAATAAGTGCAAAAGAAATTTATTTTGTGAAGTTTTTCAACGGAAAATGAATTCCGTCGAACATGGATTAATAAAATAAAAGTAAAAAATTGATTTTTTGAAGTTTTTCGACGGAAAATGGATTCCGAAGAAGATTTTTGATGGAAAATGGATTCCGTCGAAGATTTTTGACGGAAAATGAGTTCCGTCGAAAACGGATGAATAAAATATATGCAAAAGAAATTGATTTTGTTAAGTTTTTCGACGGAAAATGGATTCTGTCGAAGATTTTCTACGGAAAATGTATTCCGTCGAAAACGGATGAATAAAATAAATGCAAAAGAAATTGATTTTGGGAAGTTTTTCGACGGAAAATGGATTCCGTCGAAGATTTTTGACGGAAAATGAATTCCACCGAAAATGGATGAATAAAATAAATGCAAAAGAAATTGATTTTGTGAAGTTTTTCGACGGAAAATGGATTCCGTCGAAGATTTTTGACGGAAAATGAATTCCGTCGAAAATGGATGAATAAAATAAATGCAAAAGAAATTGATTTTGTGAAGTTTTTGGACAGAAAAAGAATTTCGTCGAAAACGGAACAATAAAATAAATGCAAAAGAAATGATTTTTTGAAGTTTTTCGACGGAAAATGGATTCCGTAGAAGATTTTTGATGGAAAATGGATTCCGTCGAAGATTTTTGACGGAAAATGAATTCCGTCGAAAATTGATGAATAAAATAAATGCAAAAGAAATTGATTTTATGAAGTTTTTCGACGTAAAACGGATACCTTCAAAAATAGATGAATAAAATAAATTCAAAAGAAATTTGTTTTGTGAAGTTTTTCGACATAAAACAAATTCCGCCGAAAACAGATGAATAAAGTAAATGCAAAAGAAATTGATTTTGTGCAGTTTTTCGACGGAAAATGGATTCCGTAGAAGATGTTTGACGGAAAATGGATTCCTTCGAAGATTTTTGACGGAAAATGAATTCCATCGAAAACGGATGAATAAAATAAATGCAAAAGAAATTGATTTTGTGAAGTTTTTCGACGGCAAATGGATTCTGTCGAAGATTTTTTACGGAAAATGTTTTCCGTCGAAAATGGATGAATAAAATAAATGCAAAAGAAATTGATTTTGTGAAGTTTTTCGACGGAAAATGGATTCCGTCGAAGATTTTTGACAGAAAATGTATTTCGTCCAAAATGAATGAATTAAATTAGTGCAAAAGAAATTTATTTTGTGAAGTTTTTCAACGGAAAATGAATTCCGTCGAACATGGATTAATAAAATAAAAGTAAAAGAAATTGATTTTTTGAAGTTTTTCGACGGAAAATGGATTCCGAAGAAGATTTTTGATGGAAAATGGATTCCGTCGAAGATTTTTGACGGAAAATGAATTCCGTCGAAAATGGATGAATAAAATAAATGCAAAATAAATTGATTTTGGGAAGTTCTTCGACGGAAAATGGATTCCGTAGAAGATGTTTGACGTAAAATGGATTCCTTCGAAGATTTTTGACGGAAAATGAATTCCATCGAAAACGGATGAATAAAATAAATGCAAAAGAAATTGATTTTGTGAAGTTTTTCGACGGAAAATGGATTCCGTCGAAGATTTTTTACGGAAAATGTTTTCCGTCGAAAATGGATGAATAAAATAAATGCAAAAGAAATTGATTTTGGGAAGTTTTTCGACGGAAAATGGATTCCGTCGAAGATTTTTGACGGAAAATGAATTCCACCGAAAAAGGATGAATAAAATAAATGCAAAAGAAATTGATTTTGTGAAGTTTTACGACGGAAAATGGATTCCGTCGAAGATTTTTGACGGAAAATGAATTCCGTCGAAAATGGATGAATAAAATCAATGCAAAAGAAATTGATTTTGTGAAGTTTTTCGACAGAAAAAGAATTTCGTCGAAAACGGAACAATAAAATAAATGCAAAAGAAATGATTTTTTGAAGTTTTTCGACGGAAAATGGATTCCGTAGAATATTTTTGATGGAAAATGGATTCCGTCGAAGATTTTGGACGGAAAATGAATTCCGTCGAAAATGGATGAATAAAATAAATGCAAAAGAAATTGATTTTATGATGTTTTTTGACGTAAAACGGATACCTTCGAAAATGGATGAATAAAATAAATTCAAAAGAAATTGGTTTTGTGAAGTTTTTCGACATAAAACAAATTCCGCCGAAAACAGATGAATAAAGTAAATGCAAAAGAAATTGATTTTGTGCAGTTTTTCGACGGAAAATGGATTCCGTAGAAGATTTTTGATGGAAAATGGATTCCGTCGAAGATTTTTGATGGAAAATGAATTTTGTCGAAAACGGATGAATAAAATAAATGCAAAAGAAATTGACTTTATGAAGTTTTTCGACGCAAAATAGATTTCGTCGAAGATTTTTGACGAAAAATGTTTTCCGTCGAAAACGGATTAATAAGATAAATGCAAAAGAAATTGATTTTGTGAAAAATTTTCACGGAAAATGAATTCCGTCGAAAACGGATGAATAAAATAAATGCAAAAGAAATTGATTTTGTGAAGTTTTTCGACGGAAAATGGATTCCGTCAAAGATTTTTGACAGAAAATGTATTTTGTCCAAAATGAATGAATTAAATAAGTGCAAAAGAAATTTATTTTGTGAAGTTTTTCAACGGAAAATGAATTCCGTCGAACATGGATTAATAAAATAAAAGTAAAAAATTGATTTTTTGAAGTTTTTCGACGGAAAATGGATTCCGAAGAAGATTTTTGATGGAAAATGGATTCCGTCGAAGATTTTTGACGGAAAATGAGTTCCGTCGAAAACGGATGAATAAAATATATGCAAAAGAAATTGATTTTGTTAAGTTTTTCGACGGAAAATGGATTCTGTCGAAGATTTTCTACGGAAAATGTATTCCGTCGAAAACGGATGAATAAAATAAATGCAAAAGAAATTGATTTTGGGAAGTTTTTCGACGGAAAATGGATTCCGTCGAAGATTTTTGACGGAAAATGAATTCCACCGAAAATGGATGAATAAAATAAATGCAAAAGAAATTGATTTTGTGAAGTTTTTCGACGGAAAATGGATTCCGTCGAAGATTTTTGACGGAAAATGAATTCCGTCGAAAATGGATGAATAAAATAAATGCAAAAGAAATTGATTTTGTGAAGTTTTTGGACAGAAAAAGAATTTCGTCGAAAACGGAACAATAAAATAAATGCAAAAGAAATGATTTTTTGAAGTTTTTCGACGGAAAATGGATTCCGTAGAAGATTTTTGATGGAAAATGGATTCCGTCGAAGATTTTTGACGGAAAATGAATTCCGTCGAAAATTGATGAATAAAATAAATGCAAAAGAAATTGATTTTATGAAGTTTTTCGACGTAAAACGGATACCTTCAAAAATAGATGAATAAAATAAATTCAAAAGAAATTTGTTTTGTGATGTTTTTCGACATAAAACAAATTCCGCCGAAAACAGATGAATAAAGTAAATGCAAAAGAAATTGATTTTGTGCAGTTTTTCGACGGAAAATGGATTCCGTAGAAGATGTTTGACGGAAAATGGATTCCTTCGAAGATTTTTGACGGAAACTGAATTCCATCGAAAACGGATGAATAAAATAAATGCAAAAGAAATTGATTTTGTGAAGTTTTTCGACGGCAAATTGGATTCTGTCGAAGATTTTTTACGGAAAATGTTTTCCGTCGAAAATGGATGAATAAAATAAATGCAAAAGAAATTGATTTTGTGAAGTTTTTCGACGGAAAATGGATTTCGTCGAAGATTTTTGACAGAAAATGTATTTCGTCCAAAATGAATGAATTAAATTAGTGCAAAAGAAATTTATTTTGTGAAGTTTTTCAACGGAAAATGAATTCCGTCGAACATGGATTAATAAAATAAAAGTAAAAGAAATTGATTTTTTGAAGTTTTTCGACGGAAAATGGATTCCGAAGAAGATTTTTGATGGAAAATGGATTCCGAAGAAGATTTTTGACGGAAAATGAATTCCGTCGAAAATGGATGAATAAAATAAATGCAAAATAAATTGATTTTGGGAAGTTTTTCGACGGAAAATGGTTTCCGTTGAAGATTTTTGACGTAAAATGGATTCCTTCGAAGATTTTTGACGGAAAATGAATTCCATCGAAAACGGATGAATAAAATAAATGCAAAAGAAATTGATTTTGTGAAGTTTTTCGACGGAAAATGGATTCCGTCGAAGATTTTTTACGGAAAATGTTTTCCGTCGAAAATGGATGAATAAAATAAATGCAAAAGAAATTGATTTTGGGAAGTTTTTCGACGGAAAATGGATTCCGTCGAAGATTTTTGACGGAAAATGAATTCCACCGAAAAAGGATGAATAAAATAAATGCAAAAGAAATTGATTTTGTGAAGTTTTACGACGGAAAATGGATTCCGTCGAAGATTTTTGACGGAAAATGAATTCCGTCGAAAATGGATGAATAAAATCAATGCAAAAGAAATTGATTTTGTGAAGTTTTTCGACAGAAAAAGAATTTCGTCGAAAACGGAACAATAAAATAAATGCAAAAGAAATGATTTTTTGAAGTTTTTCGACGGAAAATGGATTCCGTAGAATATTTTTGATGGAAAATGGATTCCGTCGAAGATTTTGGACGGAAAATGAATTCCGTCGAAAATGGATGAATAAAATAAATGCAAAAGAAATTGATTTTATGATGTTTTTTGACGTAAAACGGATACCTTCGAAAATGGATGAATAAAATAAATTCAAAAGAAATTGGTTTTGTGAAGTTTTTCGACATAAAACAAATTCCGCCGAAAACAGATGAATAAAGTAAATGCAAAAGAAATTGATTTTGTGCAGTTTTTCGACGGAAAATGGATTCCGTAGAAGATTTTTGATGGAAAATGGATTCCGTCGAAGATTTTTGATGGAAAATGAATTTTGTCGAAAACGGATGAATAAAATAAATGCAAAAGAAATTGACTTTATGAAGTTTTTCGACGCAAAATAGATTTCGTCGAAGATTTTTGACGAAAAATGTTTTCCGTCGAAAACGGATTAATAAGATAAATGCAAAAGAAATTGATTTTGTGAAAAATTTTTACGGAAAATGAATTCCGTCGAAAACGGATGAATAAAATAAATGCAAAAGAAATTGATTTTGTGAAGTTTTTCGACGGAAAATGGATTCCGTCAAAGATTTTTGACAGAAAATGTATTTTGTCCAAAATGAATGAATTAAATAAGTGCAAAAGAAATTTATTTTGTGAAGTTTTTTTCAACGGAAAATGAATTCCGTCGAACATGGATTAATAAAATAAAAGTAAAAAATTGATTTTTTGAAGTTTTTCGACGGAAAATGGATTCCGAAGAAGATTTTTGATGGAAAATGGATTCCGTCGAAGATTTTTGACGGAAAATGAGTTCCGTCGAAAACGGATGAATAAAATATATGCAAAAGAAATTGATTTTGTTAAGTTTTTCGACGGAAAATGGATTCTGTCGAAGATTTTCTACGGAAAATGTATTCCGTCGAAAACGGATGAATAAAATAAATGCAAAAGAAATTGATTTTGGGAAGTTTTTCGACGGAAATGGATTCCGTCGAAGATTTTTGACGGAAAATGAATTCCACCGAAAATGGATGAATAAAATAAATGCAAAAGAAATTGATTTTGTGAAGTTTTTCGACGGAAAATGGAATAAAATTCCTTTTGACGGAAAAGATTTTTGCCAATAAAATAAATGCGGAAAATGAATTCCGTCGAAAATGGATGAATAAAATAAATGCAAAAGAAATTGATTTTGTGAAGTTTTTGGACAGAAAAAGAATTTCGTCGAAAAACGGAACAATAAAATAAATGCAAAAGAAATGATTTTTTCGAAGT
>JAVKPL010006874.1:0-27672 GCA_032173675.1 Gastrolobium villosum
TGTGAATTTTTTTGATGGAAAATGGATTTCGTCGAAAGTGGATGAATAAAATAAATGCAAAAGAAATAGATTTTACGAAGTTTTTCGACGAAAAATGGATTTCGTCGAAGATTTTTGACGAAAAATGTATTCCGTCGAAAACGGATGAATAAAATAAATGCAAAAGAAATTGATTTTGTGAAGTTTTTCGACAGAAAATGGAAATCCGTCGAAGATTTTTTGACGGAAAATGAATTCCGTCAAAAACGGATGAATAAAATAAATTGGAAAAGAAATTGATTTTGTAAAGTTTTTCGACGGAAAATGGATTCCGTCGAAAATGGATGAAAAAAATAAAAGCAAAAGAAATTGATTTTGTGAAGTTTTTCGACCGAAAAATGATTCCGTCGAAGATTTTTGACGGAAAATGGATTCCGTCAAAGATGGATGAATAAAATAAATGCAAAAGAAATTGATATTGTGAAATTTTTTGATGGAAAACGGATTTCGTCGAAAATGGATGAATAAAATAAATGCAAAAGAAATAGATTTTATGAATTTTTTCGACGGAAAATGGATTCCGTCGAAGATTTTGGACGGAAAATGAATTCCGTCGAAAATGGATGAATAAAATAAATGCAAAAGAAATTGATTTTGTGAAGTTTTTCGACGGAAAACGGATTCCGTAGAAGATTCTTGACAGAAAATGGATTGCGTCGAAGATTTTTGACGGAAAATGAATTCCATCGAAAACGGATGAAAAAAATAAATGCAAAAGAAATTGATTTTATGAAGTTTTTCGACGGAAAATGGATTCCGTCGAAGATTTTTGACGGAAAATGGATTTCGTCAAAGATGGATGAATAAAATAAATGCAAAAGAAATTGATATTGTGAATTTTTTTGATGGAAAATGGATTTCGTCGAAAGTGGATGAATAAAATAAATGCAAAAGAAATAGATTTTACGAAGTTTTTCGACGAAAAATGGATTCCGTCGAAGATTTTTGACGAAAAATGTATGTATCCGTCGAAAACGGATTGTGAAGTTTTTCGACAGAAAATGGAAATCCGTCGAAGATTTTTTGACGGAAAATGAATTCCGTCAAAAACGGATGAATAAAATAAATTGCAAAAGAAATTGATTTTGTGAAGTTTTTCGACGGAAAATTGATTCCGTCGAAGATTTTTGACGGAAAATGGATTCCGTCAAAGATGGATGAATAAAATAAATGCAAAAGAAATTGATATTGTGAATTTTTTTGATGGAAAACGGATTTCATCGAAAATGGATGAATAAAATAAATGCAAAAGAAATAGATTTTATGAATTTTTTCGACGGAAAATGGATTTCGTCGAAGATTTTGGACAGAAAATGAATTCCGTCGAAAATGGATGAATAAAATAAATGGAAAAGAAATTGATTTTGTGAAGTTTTTCGACGGAAAACGGATTCCGTAGAAGATTCTTGACAGAAAATGGATTTCGTCGAAGATTTTTGACGGAAAATGAATTCAATCGAAAACGGATGAAAAAAATAAATGCAAAAGAAATTGATTTTATGAAGTTTTTCGACGGAAAATGGATTCCGTCGAAGATTTTTGACGGAAAATGGATTTCGTCAAAGATGGATGAATAAAATAAATGCAAAAGAAATTGATATTGTGAATTTTTTTGATGGAAAATGGATTTCGTCGAAAGTGGATGAATAAAATAAATGCAAAAGAAATAGATTTTACGAAGTTTTTCAACGAAAAATGGATTCCGTCGAAGATTTTTGACGAAAAATGTATTCCGTCGAAAACGGATGAATAAAATAAATGCAAAAGAAATTGATTTTATGAAGTTTTTCGACGGAAAACAAATTCCGTCGAAAACGGATGAATAAAATCAATGCAAAAGAAATCGATTTTGTGAAGTTTTTCGAGGGAAAGTGTTTTCCGTCGAAATTTTTTGATTGAAATTGGATTCTGACGAAGATTTTTGACGGAAAATGAATTCCATCGAAAACGGATGAATAAAATAAATGCAAAAGAAATTAATTTTGTGAAGTTTTTATGACGGAAAATGAATTCCGTCGAAAATGGATGAATAAATTAAATGCAAAAGAAATTGATATTTTGAAATTTTGTGATGGGAAACGGATTCCGTCGAAAATGGATGAATAAAATAAATGCAAAAGAAATGGATTTTGTGAAGTTTTCGACGAAAAATGGATTCCGTAGAAGATTTTTGTCGGAAAATGGATTCCGTCGAAGATTTTTGACGGAAAATGAATTCCATCGAAAATGGATGAATAAAATAAATGCAAAAGAAATTGATTTTGTGAAGTTTTTCGACGGAAAATGGATTCCGTCGAAGATTTTTGACCGAAAATGTAACGCCCTCCCTTGTATGCATCCAAGAGAGTCGTTTGCTAAGCGGAATTAGAGTCTTTAACGTCACATAAGCTACTATAGAATTCTTAGACTAACTTCAAAGTCCGAAAAGCGTTTCAAAATTCTTATCACCTCTGTTTGGACGATAAAAATATTTCAAGTGATTTAGAAAGAGCACGTTGGGGGCTTCGCGTGCATATAAAATAATAGTAAATCGGAGTTCGTTTGCTCATAAAAACACCACCCGTAAGGTGCACTGTAAAAATTTCAGCACTTAAGTCTTTCAAACATTCCTTTCACAAACGTTTTCCAAAACAGCCGCTGTTCATAAAAGTTCAAGGTAAAAATAGAGATGATAAAGTCTACAGTCATCCAAGAGTACCAAAATATTAAGCATTACAGTCATCCAATCAATCACACAGCAACAGTACAAGTCCATTCATCAGCAAGCAACAGCAAACATCACGTCCTCAAATGCTTTTACGTCCTCCTGCCATTTAGGAAAATAGCAGCCCCGAAGGGGTGAGAATAATCCCAGTAGTGTGGCAACAAAACCAATAATATAACAGTATTAACTAGGCACAAAATCATAAACAGTCACTTCAACATATCCTTGTCCATTTTCCTTTTTCCTTTTCATTATATTCATATATATTGCGTATATAACGCCTTTCCTTTGCGCTTTTAGCACCGTCGTGCGCGCACTTCACAGTGGAATCAAATACTCATGGCACCTGAGCTCTCTGTGGATTCCAACTGTGGGCCTATGCGGACTGATGCCAAGTGTCCCATACCCTGGTACCTTAGGGATGCCTATATGATGCTTGCT
The DNA here is from genome assembly GCA_032173675.1 of Gastrolobium villosum. Taxonomy (NCBI): domain Eukaryota; kingdom Viridiplantae; phylum Streptophyta; class Magnoliopsida; order Fabales; family Fabaceae; genus Gastrolobium; species Gastrolobium villosum. The sequence goes on from JAVKPL010006874.1 coordinate 3,185, forward strand.
CAAACACATGGTCCTGTACATAACTATTCTAAAAACAAGGCCTATATGATCTTGGTACATGCATGCCATGCTATGCTTTCACACACAAAACGTACAAAAATGCGGTATGATGTAAGGTGCATGCTTATATACCTTTCATATAGCCATCACGGCACATATACTTTTCATATACGTTATGCTGCCACATAACAACTTTACCTCATAATCATATGGCCATCACGGCACATCTCTATAGCCATCACGGCACATTTTTGGCAGTTTTCTTTCATAATAAGGAACATATTACTTTTACGGAGTATGGAGCATCATGTCACAACTTTATACCAGTAGTCAATAGTCACATTAGGTAATATCGCCTGACACTTACCTTGCGTGCCTTAAATAATACCAAACAGCAGCGAAGTATCTCACTTCTTAAGCGCACCTAAATCAATTACAACCAATCATTTACAGTGGCGATTTACAGCAGAAACAGTGAGCATACAGCAGCATTTTTTAGTAAAAACAGTGAGCATACAGCAGCGTTTTACAGCAGAAAATAGTGAGCATACAGCAGCGTTTTACAGCAGAAAACAGTGACGTTTGTTCTTAAAACAGTGAGCAGAAAAAGTGACGTTTTACAGCAGGAAAACAGTGGCACCTTACAGCAGAAATAGTGACCATTTTCAACAGAAACAGTGGCACTTTGGACATCAAACAGTGGCATCAAACAGTGGCAGAAACAGTGGCATTTGAACGTTAGAACAGTGGCATAAACAGTGGCATTTGAACCTCAAAACAGTGGCATAAGTAGTGTTATTTGCATATCAAAACAGTGGCATGAATGGTAACATTTGATCATCAAAACAGTGGCATTAGTGGTGATATTTGAACATTAAAACAGTGGCATAAATGGTGATTTTTGAACATTAAAACAGTGGCATAAATGGTGATTTTTGAACATCAAAACAGTGGCATAATTAGGAGTATTTGAACACCAATACAGTGGCATAAAGAGTGGTGTTTGAACATCAATATGGAGGTCATTTTATGCAGAAACAGTGGCACATTAAGTACTAAAACAGTGAGCATTTTTGCAGAAACAGTGGCATGTGAGGCACTAGAACAGTGAGCATTTTATGCAGAAACAGTGGCATCACAATGGTGATCTTGTCAAACCGAAACAGTGACATATTTACCCTCAAAACAGTGGCATATTCATATGGAAACAGTGGCATTAACTCAAGCATAACCATGAGACTTTTATTCCATTATATCATGCAATGTGCTATAAGACTTAAAGAAGATCTCATGCAATAATGAAAGCACACAAGTTATCATCAAGTAGCTCCATCCTTATTCCTTCACCATGCTCATTCAAGAATCCAAAACAAAACCGAATCAAGGAGACATCTCATGCACACACATGGTTTCACACAATGAAAGAGTCTAAGTTCTAGGCTTACCTCTTGTAGCACACACTTCTTGGTCAAGGATCACACACCACACCCTTTAGCTTTACTACACAACAAGTCCACCCTTCCTAGGAGATGATCTATGCGCACACAATGGTGAGGAGGACAACTTTGGACAGCTTCCAAGGTTGAGGAACAAGGCTGAACAGTGAGGGGAAAGGAGAAGAAGAGCTTGCACTTGCTTGGTGTATAGGTCACGGTTGAGAGGTGAGTGAGTGAGATGTCTTAGCAAAGTTTTTCTTTCTCCAATGGTTCCTATAATGCACGGCTTTGAGAGTGAGGGAAGAGGGGAAGAAGTTGGCTGCACTTGTAAATGGGACAGCCCTCTTGTGCGCATAACTTAAAGAGGAGGGGGAGGAGAGGTTGGAATGATGAAGCATCATGACAAATCTGGTTTCTTGTGGAAGTGGGGCTGCACACTTGGTTTGAACAAGCAAGGGTTTGCTTCTTGGTTACTCTATGCGCATGCAAGGAGGTGAGGTGGGAGGTTGTCATCATGTGCACATGCAAGGTGGTTCTCTAAGTCAACACTCAATGCAGATTTTGTGTCATAAAAATCTGATCTATGACCTCTCCATGCGCGCCTAAGTGAGGAAGGATGCAGCCCAAAATAATGCTAAGGAGTACATGTGTCTTCCATGCAATGAAGTTGAAGTCAAATGGTGCACATGCTAAGGGTGATGTGGCGGTCATGCATGGGGAAAGTTGGAAGATTTTCTAATGCTTATCCATCCTCCTATGCGCATGAATGAGTGGGGAAAAGATTACTCTTGCCATGTGAAAGTTCCTTGGTACACAAACAACCTTGTAGGACAAGGCTTTAAGGGAGATAAGTGTAGGTACAACATTGGGCTGAACAAGGTAGATCCAAGGACCCTTTGGGCCATCGGCCATCACATGAAGAAGTCCAACAAAACAAGCCTAAAGGTGACAAGTCCACACACTAGCCCACTTCCCAAGTCCAATAAACACTAAAACCTTATAACACACAATCAAATTACTCATAGGATTTTAATAAGAGTTTCACATGCCTACATATGCACCCTCCTATGATTTTAATTTAAATACTTACCTTAGTCTCATCCAAGGATAAGGCCATGTAATTTCGCAAGCCATCAAACATAAACATGCATCTATATAATATAACTAATTATGTGGGATGTTACACTCTCCCCACCAAATAGGAATTTTGTCCGCAAAATAAACTTACTTAAGAGTTAAACAGTTCTGGATAGCGTTTCTGAATGTCGTCCTCGCGCTCCCAAGTGGCTTCAGCTGCCGATCTGTTGTTCCACAATACTTTCACCAAAGGAATCTCTTTAGAACGGAGTCGCTTGATGGATCTTTCAAGAATTTGGAACGGTTGCACTTGATACGTCAGATTTTCCTTTAGTTCCACTTCTTCCGGCTGTAATACGTGAGATGGATCGGAGAGATATCTCCGTAGCTGCGACACATGAAATACATTGTGAATTCCTGACAGATTGGGTGGTAAAGCCAACCGGTATGCAGACTCTCCAATCCGGTCCATAATCAGATACGGTCCTAAGTACCATGGACTTAACTTCTTAACTCCCATTCTCCTTCCGAGTCCCGATGTAGGTGTGATTCTCAAGAATACATGGTCTCCGACTTCGAAAGATAGGGGCTTATGACGCTTGTCGTAAAAACTCTTCTGTCTAGCCTGAGCCCGCTGCATATTTTCCCGAATCTTCTTTACTTGTTCGGATGTTTCTTGAATTAAGTCAGGTCCTAACATACTTCGCTCACCTACTTCAGTCCAACATAAAAGGGATCTGCATTTTCTCCCATACAGAGCTTCGTACGGTGCCATCTGAATACTGGAGTGGTAACTGTTGTTGTAAGCAAACTCAATCAAAGAAAGGTAATTATCCCAGCTTCCTCCTAACTCCAAAACGCATGCTCGCAACATGTCCTCTAAAGCTTCAATGGTGCGTTCTGTCTGTCCATCGGTCTGCGGGTGGTAAGCCGTACTCAATCTCAAGTGGGTCCCTAATGCTCTTTGAAAAGATTCCCAGAACTTAGATGTAAACTTGGGATCACGATCACTGACAATACTAGTAGGAACTCCGTGCAGCTTCACAATCTCCTGCAGGTAAATTCTGGCAAGCCTCCCCGTATTATATGTGGTCCTAACACGCAAGAAATGAGCTGACTTCGTTAAACGATCAACAATCACCCAGATCGCATCATATCCTTCTCGCGTCCGAGGAAGTCCAACTACAAAATCCATCGCAATACTGTCCCACTTCCATTCGGGAATCTCCAAAGGTTGAAGGAGTCCCGAAGGTTTCTGATGTTCGTACTTCACCTTCTGACAAGTTAGGCATCGAGATACATACTCAGCAATATCACGCTTCATACCCGGCCACCAAAACGAGGTCTTCAAATCATGGTACATCTTCGTGGATCCAGGATGAACTGCATATTTACCCTTATGGGCCTCCTGCAAAACTTCTTGCTTCAACTCTTCACTCGGCACAACTAACCGGCCTTGGAATCTCCAAATATCATTCTCATCCTTTACAACATCTTGGTTGCCAATCAATTTATGGACTAACTCTTCATTTCTCTGAGCCTCCTTAATTCTACTGATCAGCTCATTCTCCACTTTTATATTTCCCAATCTTATGCTATGCCCTCTCTCGTCTACAGATAAGTTCAAATCTCGAAAGGCCTCAAACAATTTCAATTCTTCCATCATCAGAGTTGCAGTGTGCAGTGTCTTACTACTCAGGGCGTCAGCTACCACGTTTGCCTTTCCTGGGTGGTATTTAAGTTCAAAATCATAGTCCTTCAGAAATTCCATCCACCGTCGTTGTCGCATATTCAGCTCCTTCTGATCGAACAAGTACCTCAAACTCTTATGATCGCTGAACACGTCAAACTGCGAACCATACAAGTGGTGCCTCCAGATTTTAAGTGCGAACACTATAGCTGCTAACTCCAAATCATGCGTAGGATAATTTTCTTCGTGAGGCTTTAGTTGTCGAGAAGCATAAGCTACCGCCATACGATCCTGCATCAACACGCATCCAAGTCCTTTCAGCGACGCATCACAGTATACTTCGAACTTTCGGGTAGGATCCGGAATCGTGAGTACGGGAGCACTCGTTAATCTGCTCTTCAGTTCCATGAAACATTCTTCACAAGCTTCGGTCCACTCAAACGGCTTATCCTTCCGAGTGAGACGGGTAAGAGGTTGCACTATCTGAGAGAAATTCTGGATAAACCTTCGATAATATCCAGCAAGACCTAAGAAACTTCGTACTTCAGTGACAGTCTTGGGTCGTTCCCAATTCATGACAGCTTCAACCTTACTGGGGTCCACAGCGATACCTTCTGTTGAAATGACATGGCCCAGAAACTGGACCTCTTTAAGCCAAAACTCGCACTTCGATCATTTCGCGTACAACTGCTTCTCCTTCAAGATTTGCAAGACAATCCTCAAATGTTCCGCATGTAGCTCTTCATTAGTAGAGTAAATCAGAATATCATCGATAAACACAATGACAAACTGATCAAGAAATGGGCGGAAGATGCGGTTCATGTAGTCCATGAATACCGCTGGAGCATTTGTAAGTCCGAATGGAATCACCTGATATTCGTAGTGCCCATAACGAGTCCTAAAAGCTGTTTTCGGAATATCCTCCGGTTTGACCCGGATCTGATGGTATCCCGATCGTAAATCTATCTTGGAAAAGACTCTGGCTCCTCTCAGCTGGTCCATCAAATCGTCGATCCTCGGTAACGGATACTTATTCTTCACCGTAACTTTGTTCAGCTGCCGGTAATCTACACACAGACGTAGACTACCATCCTTCTTCTTAATCAAGATGGCTGGAGCACCCCATGGAGAGGTACTCGGTCTGATGAATTCTTTGCCAAAAGTTCTTCTATCTGCTTCTTCAACTCTCGCAGTTCCAAAGGCGCCATGCGATACGGGGCAATGGAGATTGGTCCAACTCCAGGAACAAGTTCGATGGAAAATTCTATTTCCCTATGAGGAGGCAATCGAGGTATTTCATCCGGGAATACCTCCTCGAATTCTCTTACTACAGGTACATTCTGAATTTGAGTGTCAACCGAGATCTCAGCCTCGATCGACAAAAGATACCCTGCTGCTCCCTTGCGGAGCTCTTTTCTAACTTGTAATAAAGAAATGAGAGAGAAAGGTTGAAAATTACCATCTTTCGCAGGAACAACGACTTTCCCTGCTCGACAATCCAAAGTTATCCCGTTTTCCGTCAACCAGTCCATACCGATAATCACATCGAAATTGAATACCGGTAGGACCACCAAGTTAACTGTATACGTGTTCCCTTCATACTGCAAAGTAACACCTCTGCAGATCTCTGAGGCTGTGCACGATCCTCCAGTAGGGGTACTGATGTGTAACTCATAAGGTAACGGGGTTGGGGTGATGCCTATTCTCATAGCAGTATGCTTTGCCATAAAAGAACCAGATGCTCCAGAATCAAAGATAACAGAAATTGGGTGACCATTTAAAATGACATTACCTTTGATCAAGTTGGGAAACTTCTACGCTTCATTCGCATCCAGTGTGAACACCCGTGCTTGCGTAGGCTGTTGATTAGCGTTCCGGGGGCATTCGTAAGCAAAATGTCCTTGCTGGCCACATCTGAAACATGCATTGTTGCTCTTGCGACAAACTCCAAAGTGGTTCTTTCCACACGTAGCACAAACAGTCGCACCCTGTCGTCCAGTTGACGATTGACCAACAGTATTGCTTCTCTTAAAATTTCCGGGCCGCGCCTGCAACTGCGGACCTCTGCCTCGACCCCTACCAGGTGCCGTCCTGAAGAACCTGCCTGCTCTGTTTCCTCCGTGGAATTGCGTTGGTGGCTTATTCAGATTCTTGGCCTCATTGATGATTCCTTCGGCCTGACGACTCTGATTAATGAGCTCCGGAAGGGTACGATTAGCCGTCGTCAAAATGAGCTTACGGATTTCTGGATGTAATCCGCTTTCGAACTTCTCCACCTGCCATTCCTCATCATAAATGTTCCGGTCAAAGTTGGCGTACTCGATCAGCTGCCCAAATTTTGCAATGTACTCATTAACCGTCATGTTATCCTGCCTGAGTGACAGCAGTTCAGAGTGCTTCATTCTTCTCATCGCTTTAGGAAAATACTTATCCAAAAAGACTTGTCTGAATACGGCCCACGTCAGCTCAACGTCCTGAGCTCTCAGCAGAGCCCTCGCACCAGTCCACCAGGTTAGAGCTTCTCCCATCAGCTGGTACGTTGCGTAGTCGGTCTTCTGCGCTTCCGGGCATGCCATGCGTTCGAATATGTGCTCGATCATCTGCAACCACTTCGCTGCAGCCTCAGGGTTGTCTTCACCCTCAAAGGTAGGTGGTTGAAAATTGCGGAAGTCTTTCAACCTCCGACGGGCAATTTCTTCTGCATTGTCATGCAGTGGGGGTTGGTTCTGGTTCTGTTGCCTATGGTCGCGCCATTCTTGGCTCATATTCTGAATAAACGTTGCCAGTCCCCCAATAGTAGTGATAAGATCCTCTTCCGCATCGCCAGACCTTCCCCGAGTTGAACCGCGACCACCTGCCATGATTCTGCACTCACAATATCATGAAATGAGTTGATCAGGCTCACCGCAAGTTATTTATGGCAGCAGTCCCAAGTAGGTACTCGAGTTCAATTCGGACAAGTTAACTGTGCATCCGTGTCTTATCACAGAACGGTCTAAACAATCTAACTATACTAGTTAATGTATACTCAAACAATTAAACTATAGCACATTTAGACAGTCAATCAGCAGATAAACACAATCAACAATCAATTCAATCAATCACAAGCAAATCCATGGATCAAACTGCTCTGATACCAATTAGTGTAACGCCCTCCCTTGTATGCATCCAAGAGAGTCGTTTGCTAAGCGGAATTAGAGTCTTTAACGTCACATAAGCTACTATAGAATTCTTAGACTAACTTCAAAGTCCGAAAAGCGTTTCAAAATTCTTATCACCTCTATTTGGACGATAAAAATATTTCAAGTGATTTAGAAAGAGCACGTTGGGGGCTTCGCGTGCATATAAAATAATAGTAAATCGGAGTTCGTTTGCTCATAAAAACACCACCCGTAAGGTGCACTGTAAAAATTTCAGCACTTAAGTATTTCAAACATTCCTTTCACAAACGTTTTCCAAAACAGCCGCTGTTCATAAAAGTTCAAGGTAAAAATAGAGATGATAAAGTCTACAGTCATCCAAGAGTACCAAAATATTAAGCATTACAGTCATCCAATCAATCACACAGCAACAGTACAAGTCCATTCATCAGCAAGCAACAGCAAACATCACGTCCTCAAATGCTTTTACGTCCTCCTGCCATTTAGGAAAATAGCAGCCCCGAAGGGGTGAGAATAATCCCAGTAGTGTGGCAACAAAACCAATAATATAACAGTATTAACTAGGCACAAAATCATAAACAGTCACTTCAACATATCCTTGTTCCATTTTCCTTTTTCCTTTTCATTATATTCATATATATTGCGTATATAACGCCTTTCCTTTGCGCTTTTAGCACCGTCGTGCGCGCACTTCACAGTGGAATCAAATACTCATGGCACCTGAGCTCTCTGTGGATTCCAACTGTGGGCCTATGCGGACTGATGCCAAGTGTCCTATACCCTGGTACCTTAGGGATGCCTATATGATGCTTGCTCAAACACATGGTCCTGTACATAACTATTCTAAAAACAAGGCCTATATGATCTTGGTACATGCATGCCATGCTATGCTTTCACACACAAAACGTACAAAAATGCGGTATGATGTAAGGTGCATGCTTATATACCTTTCATATAGCCATCACGACACATATACTTTTCATATACGTTATGCTGCCACATAACAACTTTACCTCATAATCATATGGCCATCACGGCACATCTCTATAGCCATCACGGCACATTTTTGGCAGTTTTCTTTCATAATAAGGAACATATTACTTTTACGGAGTATGGAGCATCATGTCACAACTTTATACCAGTAGTCAATAGTCACATTAGGTAATATCGCCTGACACTTACCTTGCGTGCCTTAAATAATACCAAACAGCAGCGAAGTATCTCACTTCTTAAGCGCACCTAAATCAATTACAACCAATCATTTACAGTGGCGATTTACAGCAGAAACAGTGAGCATACAGCAGCGTTTTTTAGTAAAAACAGTGAGCATACAACAGCGTTTTACAGCAGAAAACAGTAAGCATACAGCAGCGTTTTACAGCAGAAAACAGTGACGTTTGTTCTTAAAACAGTGAGCAGAAAAAGTGACGTTTTACAGCAGGAAAACAGTGGCACCTTACAGCAGAAACAGTGACCATTTTCAACAGAAACAGTGGCACTTTGGACATCAAACAGTGGCAGAAACAGTGGCATCAAACAGTGGCAGAAACAGTGGCATTTGAACGTTAGAACAGTGGCATAAACAGTGGCATTTGAACCTCAAAACAGTGGCATAAGTAGTGTTATTTGCATATCAAAACAGTGGCATGAATGGTAACATTTGATCATCAAAACAGTGGCATTAGTGGTGATATTTGAACATTAAAATAGTGGCATAAATGGTGATTTTTGAACATTAAAACAGTGGCATAAATGGTGATTTTTGAACATCAAAACAGTGGCATAATTAGGAGTATTTGAACACCAATACAGTGGCATAAAGAGTGGTGTTTGAACATCAATATGGAGGTCATTTTATGCAGAAACAGTGGCACATTAAGTACTAAAACAGTGAGCATTTTTGCAGAAACAGTGGCATGTGAGGCACTAGAACAGTGAGCATTTTATGCAGAAACAGTGGCATCACAATGGTGATCTTGTCAAACCGAAACAGTGACATATTTACCCTCAAAACAGTGGCATATTCATATGGAAACAGTGGCATTAACTCAAGCATAACCATGAGACTTTTATTCCATTATATCATGCAATGTGCTATAAGACTTAAAGAAGATCTCATGCAATAATGAAAGCACACAAGTTATCATCAAGTAGCTCCATCCTTATTCCTTCACCATGCTCATTCAAGAATCCAAAACAAAACCGAATCAAGGAGACATCTCATGCACACACATGGTTTCACACAATGAAAGAGTCTAAGTTCTAGGCTTACCTCTTGTAGCACACACTTCTTGGTCAAGGATCACACACCACACCCTTTAGCTTTACTACACAACAAGTCCACCCTTCCTAGGAGATGATCTATGCGCACACAATGGTGAGGAGGACAACTTTGGACAGCTTCCAAGGTTGAGGAACAAGGCTGAACAGTGAGGGGAAAGGAGAAGAAGAGCTTGCACTTGCTTGGTGTATAGGTCACGGTTGAGAGGTGAGTGAGTGAGATGTCTTAGCAAAGTTTTTCTTTCTCCAATGGTTCCTATAATGCACGGCTTTGAGAGTGAGGGAAGAGGGGAAGAAGTTGGCTGCACTTGTAAATGGGACAGCCCTCTTGTGCGCATAACTTAAAGAGGAGGGGGAGGAGAGGTTGGAATGATGAAGCATCATGACAAATCTGGTTTCTTGTGGAAGTGGGGCTGCACACTTGGTTTGAACAAGCAAGGGTTTGCTTCTTGGTTACTCTATGCGCATGCAAGGAGGTGAGGTGGGAGGTTGTCATCATGTGCACATGCAAGGTGGTTCTCTAAGTGAACACTCAATGCAGATTTTGTGTCATAAAAATCTGATCTATGACCTCTCCATGCGCGCCTAAGTGAGGAAGGATGCAACCCAAAATAATGCTAAGGAGTACATGTGTCTTCCATGCAATGAAGTTGAAGTCAAATGGTGCACATGCTAAGGGTGATGTGGCGGTCACGCATGGGGAAAGTTGGAAGATTTTCTAATGCTTATCCATCCTCCTATGCGCATGAATGAGTGGGGAAAAGATTACTCTTGCCATGTGAAAGTTCCTTGGTACACAAACAACCTTGTAGGACAAGGCTTTAAGGGAGATAAGTGTAGGTACAACATTGGGCTGAACAAGGTAGATCCAAGGACCCTTTGGGCCATCGGCCATCACATGAAGAAGTCCAACAAAACAAGCCTAAAGGTGACAAGTCCACACACTAGCCCACTTCCCAAGTCCAATAAACACTAAAACCTTATAACACACAATCAAATTACTCATAGGATTTTAATAAGAGTTTCACATGCCTACATATGCACCCTCCTATGATTTTAATTTAAATACTTACCTTAGTCTCATCCAAGGATAAGGCCATGTAATTTCGCAAGCCATCAAACATAAACATGCATCTATATAATATAACTAATTATGTGGGATGTTACAGAAAATGAATTCCATCGAAAATGGATGAATAAAATAAATGTAAAAGAAATTAATTTTGTGAAGTTTTTCGACCAAAAATGGATTTCGTAGAAGATTTTTGACGGAAAATAGATTCCGTCGAAGATTTTTGACGGAAAATGAATTCCATCGAAAATGGATGAATAAAATAAATGCAAAAGAAATTGATTTTGTGAAGTTTTTCGACGGAAAATGGATTCCGTCGAAGATTTTTGACCGAAAATGAATTTCGTCGAAAATGGATGAATAAAATAAATGCAAAAGAAATTGATTTTGTGAAGTTTTTCGACGAAAAATGGATTCCGTAGAAGATTTTTGTCGGAAAATGGATTCCGTTGAAGATTTTTGACGGAAAATGAATTCCATCGAAAATGGATGAATAAAATAAATGCAAAAGAAATTGATTTTGTGAAGTTTTTCGACGGAAAATGGATTCCGTCGAAGATTTTTGACCGAAAATGAATTCCGTCGAAAATGGATGAATAAAATAAATGCAAAAGAAATTGATTTTGTGAAGTTTTTCGACGAAAAAATGATTCCGTAGAAGATTTTTGTCGGAAAATGGATTCCGTCGAAGATTTTTGACGGAAAATGAATTTCATCGAAAATGGATGAATAAAATAAATGCAAAAGAAATTGGTTTTATGAAGTTTTTCGACGGAAAATGGATTCTGTCGAAGATTTTTGTCGGAAAATGAATTCCGTCGAAAATGGATGAATAAAATAAATGCAAAAGAAATTAATTTTGTGAAGTTTTTCAACGAAAAATGGATTTCGTAGAAGATTTTTGACGGAAAATGGATTTCGTCGAAGATTTTTGACGGAAAATGAATTCCATCGAAAATGGATGAATAAAATAAATGCAAAAGAAATTGATTTTGTGAAGTTTTTCGACGGAAAATGGATTCCGTCGAAGATTTTTGACCGAAAATGAATTCCGTCGAAAATGGATGAATAAAATAAATGCAAAAGAAATTGATTTTGTGAAGTTTTTCGACGAAAAATGGATTCCGTAGAAGATTTTTGTCAGAAAATGGATTCCGTCGAAGATTTTTGACGGAAAATGAATTCCATCGAAAATGGATGAATAAAATAAATACAAAAGAAATTGATTTTGTGAAGTTTTTCGACGGAAAATGGATTCCGTCGAAGATTTTTGACCGAAAATGAATTCCGTCGAAAATGGATGAATAAAATAAATGCAAAAGAAATTGATTTTGTGAAGTTTTTCGACGAAAAATGGATTCCGTAGAAGATTTTTGTCGGAAAATGGATTCCGTTGAAGATTTTTGACGGAAAATGAATTCCATCGAAAATGGATGAATAAAATAAATGCAAAAGAAATTGATTTTGTGAAGTTTTTCGACGGAAAATGGATTCCGTCGAAGATTTTTGACCGAAAATGAATTCCGTCGAAAATGGATGAATAAAATAAATGCAAAAGAAATTGATTTTGTGAAGTTTTTCGACGAAAAATTGATTCCGTAGAAGATTTTTGTCGGAAAATGGATTCCGTCGAAGATTTTTGACGGAAAATGAATTTCATCGAAAATGGATGAATAAAATAAATGCAAAAGAAATTGGTTTTATGAAGTTTTTCGACGGAAAATGGATTCGGTCGAAGATTTTTGTCGGAAAATGAATTCCGTCGAAAATGGATGAATAAAATAAATGCAAAAGAAATTAATTTTGTGAAGTTTTTCAACGAAAAATGGATTTCGTAGAAGATTTTTGACGGATTTCGTCGAAGATTTTTGACGGAAAATGAATTCCATCGAAAATGGATGAATAAAATAAATGCAAAAGAAATTGATTTTGTGAAGTTTTTCGACGGAAAATGGATTCCGTCGAAGATTTTTGACCGAAAATGAATTCCGTCGAAAATGGATGAATAAAATAAATGCAAAAGAAATTGATTTTGTGAAGTTTTTTGACGAAAAATGGATTCCGTAGAAGATTTTTGTCGGAAAATGGATTCCGTCGAAGATTTTTGACGGAAAATGAATTCCATCGAAAATGGATGAATAAAATAAATGCAAAAGAAATTGATTTTGTGAAGTTTTTCGACGGAAAATGGATTTCGTCGAAGATTTTTGACCGAAAATGAATTCCATCGAAAATGGATGAATAAAATAAATGCAAAAGAAATTGATTTTGTGAAGTTTTTCGACGAAAAATGGATTCCGTAGAAGATTTTTGTCGGAAAATGGATTCTGTCGAAGATTTTTGACGAAAAATGTGTTCCGTCGAATATGGATGAATTAAATTAATGCAAAAGAAATTTATTTTGTGCAGTTTTTCGACGGAAAATGAATTCCGTCGAAAATGGATGAATAAAATAAATGCAAAAGAAATTAATTTTGTGAAGTTTTTATGACGGAAAATGAATTCCGTCGAAAATGGATGAATAAATTAAATGCAAAAGAAATTGATATTGTGAAATTTTTTGATGGGGGAAACGATTCCGTCGAAAATGGATGAATAAAATAAATGCAAAAGAAATTCATTTTATGAAGTTTTTCGACGGAAAAAAAATTCATCGAAAACGGATTAATAAAATAAACGCAAAAGAAATTGGTTTTGTGAAGTTTTTCGACGGAAAATGGATTCTGTCGAAGATTTTTGACGAAAAATGAATTCCGTCGAAAATGGATGAATAAAATAAATGCAAAAGAAATTAATTTTGTGAAGTTTTTCGACGAAAAATGGATTCCGTAGAAGATTTTTGTCGGAAAATGGATTCTGTCGTAGATGTTTGACGAAAAATGTGTTCCGTCGAAAATGGATGAGTTAAATTAATGCAAAAGAAATTTATTTTGTGAAGTTTTTCGACGGAAAATGAATTCCGTCGAAAATGGATGAATAAACTAAATGCAAAAGAAATTGATTTTGTGAGGTTTTTCGACGGAAAATGAATTCCGTCAAAGATGGATGAATAAAATAAATGCAAAATAATTTGATATTGTGAAATTTTTTGATGGAAAACGGATTTCGTCGAAAATGGATGAATAAAATAAATGCAAAAGAAATAGATTTTATGAATTTTTTTCGACGGAAAATGGATTCCGTCGAAGATTTTGGACGGAAAATGAATTCCGTCGAAAATGGATGAATAAACTAAATGCAAAAGAAATTGATTTTGTGAGGTTTTTCGACGAAAAATGGATTCCGTAGAAGATTTTTGTCGGAAAATGGATTCTGTCGAAGATTTTTGACGAAAAATGTGTTCCCTCGAAAATGGATGAATTAAATTAATGCAAAAGAAATTTATTTAGTGAAGTTTTTCGACGGAAAATGAATTCCGTCGAAAATGGATGAATAAAATAAATGCAAAAGAAATTAATTTTGTGAAGTTTTTATGACGGAAAATGAATTCCGTCGAAAATGGATGAATAAATTAAATGCAAAAGAAATTGATGTTGTGAAATTTTTTGATGGGAAACGGATTCCGTCGAAAATGGATGAATAAAATAAATGCAAAAGAAATTCATTTTATGAAGTTTTTCGACGGAAAACAAATTCATCGAAAACGGATTAATAAAATAAACGCAAAAGAAATTGGTTTTGTGAAGTTTTTCGACGGAAAATGGATTCTGTCGAAGATTTTTGTCGGAAAATGAATTCCGTCGAAAATGGATGAATAAAATAAATGCAAAAGAAATTAATTTTGTGAAGTTTTTCAACGAAAAATGGATTTCGTAGAAGATTTTTGACGGAAAATGGATTCCGTCGAAGATTTTTGACGGAAAATGAATTCCATCGAAAATGGATGAATAAAATAAATGCAAAAGAAATTGATTTTGTGAAGTTTTTCGACGGAAAATGGATTCCGTCGAAGATTTTTGACCGAAAATGAATTCCGTCGAAAATGGATGAATAAAATAAATGCAAAAGAAATTGATTTTGTGAAGTTTTTCGATGAAAAATGGATTCCGTAGAAGATTTTAGTCGGAAAATGGATTCCGTCGAAGATTTTTGACGGAAAATGAATTCCATCGAAAATGGATGAATAAAATAAATGCAAAAGAAATTGATTTTGTGAAGTTTTTCGACGGAAAATGGATTCCGTCGAAGATTTTTGACCGAAAATGAATTCCATCGAAAATGGATGAATAAAATAAATGCAAAAGAAATTGATTTTGTGAAGTTTTTCGACGAAAAATGGATTCCGTAGAAGATTTTTGTCGGAAAATGGATTCTGTCGAAGATTTTTGACGAAAAATGTGTTCCGTCGAAAATGGATGAATTAAATTAATGCAAAAGAAATTTATTTTGTGAAGTTTTTTGACGGAAAATGAATTCCGTCGAAAATGGATGAATAAAATAAATGCAAAAGAAATTAATTTTGTGAAGTTTTTATGACGGAAAATGAATTCCGTCGAAAATGGATGAATAAATTAAATGCAAAAGAAATTGATATTGTGAAATTTTTTGAAGGGAAACGGATTCCGTCGAAAATAGATGAATAAAATAAATGCAAAAGAAATTCATTTTATGAAGTTTTTCGACGGAAAAAAAATTCATCGAAAACGGATTAATAAAATAAACGCAAAAGAAATTGGTTTTGTGAAGTTTTTCGACGGAAAATGGATTCTGTCGAAGATTTTTGACGGAAAATGAATTCCGTCGAAAATGGATGAATAAAATAAATGCAAAAGAAATTAATTTTGTGAAGTTTTTCGACCAAAAATGGATTTCGTAGAAGATTTTTGACGGAAAATAGATTCCGTCGAAGATTTTTGACGGAAAATGAATTCCATCGAAAATGGATGAATAAAATAAATGCAAAAGAAATTGATTTTGTGAAGTTTTTCGACGAAAAATAAAAAAATGGATTCCGTAGAAGATTTTTGTCGGAAAATGGATTCCGTCGAAGATTTTTGACGGAAAATGAATAACATCGAAAATGGATGAATAAAATAAATGCAAAAGAAATTGATTTTGTGAAGTTTTTCGACGGAAAATGGATTCCGTCGAAGATTTTTGACCGAAAATGAATTCTGTCGAAAATGGATTTATAAAATAAATGCAAAAGAAATTGATTTTGTGAAGTTTTTCGACGAAAAATGGATTCCGTAGAAGATTTTTGTCGGAAAATGGATTCCGTCGAAGATTTTTGACGAAAAATGAATTCCTTCGAAAACGGATGAATAAAATAAATGCAAAAGAAATTGATTTTGTGAAGTTTTTCGACAGAAAATGGAAATCCGTCGAAGATTTTTTGACGGAAAATGAATTCCGTCAAAAACGGATGAATAAAATAAATTGGAAAAGAAATTGATTTTGTAAAGTTTTTCGACGGAAAATGGATTCCGTCGAAAATGGATGAAAAAAATAAAAGCAAAAGAAATTGATTTTGTGAAGTTTTTCGACGGAAAATAAACAGAAAATGGATTCCGTCAAAGAACGGAAAATGGATTCCGTCAAAGATGGATGAATAAAATAAATGCAAAAGAAATTGATGTTGTGAAATTTTTTGATGGAAAACGGATTTCGTCGAAAATGGATGAATAAAATAAATGCAAAAGAAATAGATTTTATGAATTTTTTCGACGGAAAATGAATTCCGTCGAAAATGGATGAATAAAATAAATGCAAAAGAAATTGATTTTGTGAATTTTTTCGACGGAAAACGGATTCCGTAGAAGATTCTTGACAGAAAATGGATTTCGTCGAAGATTTTTGACGGAAAATGAATTCCATCGAAAACGGATGAAAAAAATAAATGCAAAAGAAATTGATTTTATGAAGTTTTTCGACGGAAAATGGATTCCGTCGAAGATTTTTGACGGAAAATGGATTTCGTCAAAGATGGATGAATAAAATAAATGCAAAAGAAATTGATATTGTGAATTTTTTTGATGGAAAATGGATTTCGTCGAAAGTGGATGAATAAAATAAATGCAAAAGAAATAGATTTTACGAAGTTTTTCGACGAAAAATGGATTCCGTCGAAGATTTTTGACGAAAAATGTATTCCGTCGAAAACGGATTGTGAAGTTTTTCGACAGAAAATGGAAATCCGTCGAAGATTTTTTGACGGAAAATGAATTCCGTCAAAAACGGATGAATAAAATAAATTGGAAAAGAAATTGATTTTGTAAAGTTTTTCGACGGAAAATGGATTCCGTCGAAAATGGATGAAAAAAATAAAAGCAAAAGAAATTGATTTTGTGAAGTTTTTCGACGGAAAATTGATTCCGTCGAAGATTTTTGACGGAAAATGGATTCCGTCAAAGATGGATGAATAAAATAAATGCAAAAGAAATTGATATTGTGAAATTTTTTGATGGAAAACGGATTTCGTCGAAAATGGATGAATAAAATAAATGCAAAAGAAATAGATTTTATGAATTTTTTCGACGGAAAATGGATTCCGTCGAAGATTTTGGACGGAAAATGAATTCCGTCGAAAATGGATGAATAAAATAAATGCAAAAGAAATTGATTTTGTGAAGTTTTTCGACGGAAAACGGATTCCGTAGAAGATTCTTGACAGAAAATGGATTTCGTCGAAGATTTTTGACGGAAAATGAATTCCATCGAAAACGGATGAAAAAAATAAATGCAAAAGAAATTGATTTTATGAAGTTTTTCGACGGAAAATGGATTCCGTCGAAGATTTTTGACGGAAAATGGATTTCGTCAAAGATGGATGAATAAAATAAATGCAAAAGAAATTGATATTGTGAATTTTTTTGATGGAAAATGGATTTCGTCGAAAGTGGATGAATAAAATAAATGCAAAAGAAATAGATTTTACGAAGTTTTTCGACGAAAAATGGATTCCGTCGAAGATTTTTGACGAAAAATGTATTCCGTCGAAAACGGATGAATAAAATAAATGCAAAAGAAATTGATTTTATGAAGTTTTTCGACGGAAAACAAATTCCGTCGAAAACGGATGAATAAAATAAATGCAAAAGAAATCGATTTTGTGAAGTTTTTCGACGGAAAGTGTTTTTCGACGGAAAGTGTTTTCCGTCGAAATTTTTTGATTGAAATTGGATTCTGTCGAAGATTTTTGACGGAAAATGAATTCCATCGAAAACGGATGAATAAAATAAATGCAAAAGAAATTAATTTTGTGAAGTTTTTATGACGGAAAATGAATTCCGTCGAAAATGGATGAATAAATTAAATGCAAAAGAAATTGATATTTTGAAATTTTGTGATGGGAAACGGATTCCGTCGAAAATGGATGAATAAAATAAATGCAAAAGAAATGGATTTTGTGAAGTTTTCGACGAAAAATGGATTCCGTAGAAGATTTTTGTCGGAAAATGGATTCCGTCGAAGATTTTTGACGGAAAATGAATTCCATCGAAAATGGATGAATAAAATAAATGCAAAAGAAATTGATTTTGTGAAGTTTTTCGACGAATGGATTCCGTCGAAGATTTTTGACCGAAAATGAATTCCATCGAAAATGGATGAATAAAATAAATGCAAAAGAAATTAATTTTGTGAAGTTTTTCGACCAAAAATGGATTTCGTAGAAGATTTTTGACGGAAAATAGATTCCGTCGAAGATTTTTGACGGAAAATGAATTCCATCGAAAATGGATGAATAAAATAAATGCAAAAGAAATTGATTTTGTGAAGTTTTTCGACGGAAAATGGATTCCGTCGAAGATTTTTGACCGAAAATGAATTCCGTCGAAAATGGATGAATAAAATAAATGCAAAAGAAATTGATTTTGTGAAGTTTTTCGACGAAAAATGGATTCCGTAGAAGATTTTTGTCGGAAAATGGATTCCGTCGAAGATTTTTGACGGAAAATGAATTCCATCGAAAATGGATGAATAAAATAAATGCAAAAGAAATTGATTTTGTGAAGTTTTTCGACGGAAAATGGATTCCGTCGAGATTTTTGACCGAAAATGAATTCCGTCGAAAATGGATGAATAAAATAAATGCAAAAGAAATTGATTTTGTGAAGTTTTTCGACGAAAAATGGATTCCGTAGAAGATTTTTGTCGGAAAATGGATTCCGTCGAAGATTTTTGACGGAAAATGAATTCCATCGAAAATGGATGAATAAAATAAATGCAAAAGAAATTGATTTTGTGAAGTTTTTCGACGGAAAATGGAAAATGGAATTCCGTCGAAAAAATAAAATAAATCCAAAAGAAATTGATTTTGAAAGTTTTTCGAAAGAAAATGGATTCCGTCGAATTTTTTGACGGAAAATGAATTCCGTCGAAAACGGATGAATAAAATAAATGCAAAAGAAAAATTGATTTATTCCGTCGAAGATTTTCGACGGAAAATGGATTCCGTCGAAAATGGATGAAAAAAATAAAAGCAAAAGAAATTGATTTTGTGAAGTTTTTCGACGGAAAATTGATTCCGTCGAAGATTTTTGACGGAAAATGGATTCCGTCAAAGATGGATGAATAAAATAAATGCAAAAGAAATTGATATTGTGAAATTTTTTGATGGAAAACGGATTTCGTCGAAAATGGATGAATAAAATAAATGCAAAAGAAATAGATTTTATGAATTTTTTCGACGGAAAATGGATTCCGTCGAAGATTTTGCAAAAGACGGAAAATGAATTCCGTCGAAAATGGATGAATAAAATAAATGCAAAAGAAATTGATTTTGTGAAGTTTTTCGACGGAAAACGGATTCCGTAGAAGATTTTGACAGAAAATGGATTTCGTCGAAGATTTTTGACGGAAAATGAATTCCATCGAAAACGGATGAAAAAAATAAATGCAAAAGAAATTGATTTTATGAAGTTTTTCGACGGAAAATGGATTCCGTCGAAGATTTTTGACGGAAAATGGATTTCGTCAAAGATGGATGAATAAAATAAATGCAAAAGAAATTGATATTGTGAATTTTTTTGATGGAAAATGGATTTCGTCGAAAGTGGATGAATAAAATAAATGCAAAAGAAATAGATTTTAAATAGATTTTACGATGTTTTTTGACGAAAAATGGATTCGTCGAAAATGGATGAATAAAATAAATGCAAAAGAAATTGAAAGTTTTTGACGGAAAATGGATTCCGTCGAAAACGGATGAATAAAATAAATGCAAAAGAAATTGATTTTGTGAAAGAAAATTTTTCGTCGAAGATTTTTGACGGAAAATGGAAAAATTCCGTCGAAAATGGATGAATAAAATAAATGCAAAAGAAATTGATTTTGTGAAATCCGTCGAAGATTTTTTGACGGAAAATGAATTCCGTCGAAAACGGATGAATAAAATAAATGCAAAAGAAATTGATTTTGTGAAGTTTTTCGACGGAAAATGGATTCCGTCGAAAATGGATGAAAAAAATAAATGCAAAAGAAATTGATTTTGTGAAGTTTTTCGACGGAAAATGGATTCCGTCGAAAATGGATGAAAAAAATAAAAGCAAAAGAAATTGATTTTGTGAGTTTTTCGGAAAATTGATTTCGTCGAAGATTTTTGACGGAAAATGGATTCCGTCAAAGATGGATGAATAAAATAAATGCAAAAGAAATTGATATTGTGAAATTTTTTGATGGAAAACGGATTTCGTCGAAAATGGATGAATAAAATAAATGCAAAAGAAATAGATTTTATGAATTTTTTCGACGGAAAATGGATTCCGTCGAAGATTTTGGACGGAAAATGAATTCCGTCGAAAATGGATGAATAAAATAAATGCAAAAGAAATTGATTTTGTGAAGTTTTTCGACGGAAAACGGATTCCGTAGAAGATTCTTGACAGAAAATGGATTTCGTCGAAGATTTTTGACGGAAAATGAATTCCATCGAAAACGGATGAAAAAAATAAATGCAAAAGAAATTGATTTTATGAAGTTTTTCGACGGAAAATGGATTCCGTCGAAGATTTTTGACGGAAAATGGATTTCGTCAAAGATGGATGAATAAAATAAATGCAAAAGAAATTGATATTGTGAATTTTTTTGATGGAAAATGGATTTCGTCGAAAGTGGATGAATAAAATAAATGCAAAAGAAATAGATTTTACGAAGTTTTTCGACGAAAAATGGATTCCGTCGAAGATTTTTGACGAAAAATGTATTCCGTCGAAAATGGATGAATAAAATAAATGCAAAAGAAATTGATGAAGTTTTTCGACGGAAAACAAATTCCGTCGAAAACGGATGAATAAAATAAATGCAAAAGAAATCGATTTTGTGAAGTTTTTCGACGGAAAGTGTTTTCCGTCGAAATTTTTTGATTGAAATTGGATTCTGTCGAAGATTTTTGACGGAAAATGAATTCCATCGAAAACGGATGAATAAAATAAATGCAAAAGAAATTAATTTTGTGAAGTTTTTATGACGGAAAATGAATTCCGTCGAAAATGGATGAATAAATTAAATGCAAAAGAAATTGATATTTTGAAATTTTGTGATGGGAAACGGATTCCGTCGAAAATGGATGAATAAAATAAATGCAAAAGAAATGGATTTTGTGAAGTTTTTCGACGAAAAATGGATTCCGTAGAAGATTTTTGTCGGAAAATGGATTCCGTCGAAGATTTTTGACGGAAAATGAATTCCATCGAAAATGGATGAATAAAATAAATGCAAAAGAAATTGATTTTGTGAAGTTTTTCGACGGAAAATGGATTCCGTCGAAGATTTTTGACCGAAAATGAATTCCATCGAAAATGGATGAATAAAATAAATGCAAAAGAAATTAATTTTGTGAAGTTTTTCGACCAAAAATGGATTTCGTAGAAGATTTTTGACGGAAAATAGATTCCGTCGAAGATTTTTGACGGAAAATGAATTCCATCGAAAATGGATGAATAAAATAAATGCAAAAGAAATTGATTTTGTGAAGTTTTTCGACGGAAAATGGATTCCGTCGAAGATTTTTGACCGAAAATGAATTCCGTCGAAAACGGATGAATAAAATAAATGCAAAAGAAATTGATTTTGTGAAGTTTTTCGTCGGAAAATGGATTCCGTCGAAGATTTTTGACGGAAAATGAATTCCATCGAAAATGGATGAATAAAATAAATGCAAAAGAAATTGATTTTCGAAGATTTTTGACGGAAAATGAATTCCATCGAAAATGGATGAATAAAATAAATGCAAAAGAAATTGATTTTGTGAAGTTTTTCGACGGAAAATGGATTCCGTCGAAGATTTTTGACCGAAAATGAATTCCGTCGAAAATGGATGAATAAAATAAATGCAAAAGAAATTGATTTTGTGAAGTTTTTCGACGAAAAATGGATTCCGTAGAAGATTTTTGTCGGAAAATGGATTCCGTCGAAGATTTTTGACGGAAAATGAATTCCATCGAAAATGGATGAAAAAAATAAATGCAAAAGAAATTGATTTTGTGAAGTTTTTCGACGGAAAATGGATTCCGTCGAAGATTTTTGACGGAAAATGGATTTCGTCAAAGATGGATGAATAAAATAAATGCAAAAGAAATTGATATTGTGAATTTTTTTGATGGAAAATGGATTTCGTCGAAAGTGGATGAATAAAATAAATGCAAAAGAAATAGATTTTACGAAGTTTTTCGACGAAAAATGGATTCCGTCGAAGATTTTTGACGAAAAATGTATTCCGTCGAAAACGGATGAATAAAATAAATGCAAAAGAAATTGATTTTGTGAAGTTTTTCGACAGAAAATGGAAATCCGTCGAAGATTTTTTGACGGAAAATGAATTCCGTCAAAAACGGATGAATAAAATAAATTGGAAAAGAAATTGATTTTGTAAAGTTTTTCGACGGAAAATGGATTCCGTCGAAAATGGATGAAAAAAATAAAAGCAAAAGAAATTGATTTTGTGAAGTTTTTCGACGGAAAAATGATTCCGTCGAAGATTTTCGACGGAAAATGGATTCCGTCAAAGATGGATGAATAAAATAAATGCAAAAGAAATTGATATTGTGAAATTTTTTGATGGAAAACGGATTTCGTCGAAAATGGATGAATAAAATAAATGCAAAAGAAATAGATTTTATGAATTTTTTCGACGGAAAATGGATTCCGTCGAAGATTTTGGACGGAAAATGAATTCCGTCGAAAATGGATGAATAAAATAAATGCAAAAGAAATTGATTTTGTGAAGTTTTTCGACGGAAAACGGATTCCGTAGAAGATTCTTGACAGAAAATGGATTTCGTCGAAGATTTTTGACGGAAAATGAATTCCATCGAAAACGGATGAAAAAAATAAATGCAAAAGAAATTGATTTTATGAAGTTTTTCGACGGAAAATGGATTCCGTCGAAGATTTTTGACGGAAAATGGATTTCGTCAAAGATGGATGAATAAAATAAATGCAAAAGAAATTGATATTGTGAATTTTTTTGATGGAAAATGGATTTCGTCGAAAGTGGATGAATAAAATAAATGCAAAAGAAATAGATTTTACGAAGTTTTTCGACGAAAAATGGATTCCGTCGAAGATTTTTGACGAAAAATGTATTCCGTCGAAAATGGATGAATAAAATAAATGCAAAAGAAATTGATTTTGTGAAGTTTTTCGACGGAAAACAAATTCCGTCGAAAACGGATGAATAAAATAAATGCAAAAGAAATCGATTTTGTGAAGTTTTTCGACGGAAAGTGTTTTCCGTCGAAATTTTTTGATTGAAATTGGATTCTGTCGAAGATTTTTGACGGAAAATGAATTCCATCGAAAACGGATGAATAAAATAAATGCAAAAGAAATTAATTTTGTGAAGTTTTTATGACGGAAAATGAATTCCGTCGAAAATGGATGAATAAATTAAATGCAAAAGAAATTGATATTTTGAAATTTTGTGATGGGAAACGGATTCCGTCGAAAATGGATGAATAAAATAAATGCAAAAGAAATTGATTTTGTGAAGTTTTTCGACGGAAAATGGATTCCGTAGAAGATTTTTGACGGAAAATGAATTCCGTCGAAAATGGATGAATAAAATAAATGCAAAAGAAATTGATTTTGTGAAGTTTTTCGGAAAATGGAAAGATTTTTGGAATTCCGTCGAAAATGGATGAATAAAATAAATGCAAAAGAAATTGATTTTGTGAAGTTTTTCGACGGAAAATGGATTCCGTAGAAGATTTTTTCGGAAAATGGATTCCGTCGAAGAAAATGGATGGATGAATAAAATAAATGCAAAAGAAATTGATTTTGTGAAGTTTTTCGACGGAAAATGGATTTCGAAGATTTTTGACGGAAAATGAATTCCATTGAAAATGGATGAATAAAATAAATGCAAAAGAAATTGATTTGGTGAAATTTTTTGACGGAAAATGGATTTCGTCGAAAATGGATGAATTTAAATGCAAAAGAAAAGATTTTATGAATTGCAAAAGAAATTGATGGATTCCGTCGAAGATTTTTGACGGAAAATGAATTCCGTCGAAAATGGATGAATAAAATAAATGCAAAAGAAATTGATTTTGTGAAGTTTTTCGACGGAAAACGGATTCCGTAGAAGATTCTTGACAGAAAATGGATTTCGTCGAAGATTTTTGACGGAAAATGAATTCCATCGAAAACGGATGAAAAAAATAAATGCAAAAGAAATTGATTTTATGAAGTTTTTCGACGGAAAATGGATTCCGTCGAAGATTTTTGACGGAAAATGGATTTCGTCAAAGATGGATGAATAAAATAAATGCAAAAGAAATTGATATTGTGAATTTTTTTGATGGAAAATGGATTTCGTCGAAAGTGGATGA
>JAVKPL010006875.1:0-27554 GCA_032173675.1 Gastrolobium villosum
AGCATTAATGCCTTCAAACCTTCTTCAGCATGATAGAAAGGCAAAGTGAAAACCCATCAAAGGATCTCATAAATGAGAAAGAAGGTACAGAAAAGACCCAAACTTTGGATTTAAATGAAGCCATTTTCACTATATCAACAGAGATAGAGATCCATTTGAGACTTAAGCTATGCATAAAAGAAACAAAAAATGAAAGAAAGAAAAAGAATTCACAACACTCAGGGTTCAGAGTTGAGAATCATCTCTGAAAAATGGGTACTTAGTTTCAAATACAGGAACCAGAACTTTACCTCATAACAAGAGATGAAAAAAAATACATATATTAGCCATTAAAAGCAAAATAACAAAACTAGTAAAATGGTACAATTTTAAAAAATTTAATTTTAAAAAAACCACTTGGCTAAAAATAATTACAAAAAAAAATACCATCCCTTGGCTCCAAATATTTCCCAGCCAGAAAAAAAAAAAAAATAACAAAAAATCAGAAGCCAAAGCCATCCAAAAACACCATAAGCTTTTCCAAAAAAAGGAAAATAAACTAAATCCTTTATCATAAATCTGCTTCACACCCAGCATTTTCCTAAATATCAAAAGACAAAAAGCTGAAAGTAAGAGGGAAAATCATTAATAAATACCAAAAATAAAAACAAAACTCCTTGTGTTCTCTTATGGAAAGCATATCAACATCAAGCTGTGGATATTCTTCAGAATGCAAAGATCATAACCTGTCACTGTGATTCCACACTTCAGCAAGCTTCTTCCAAAGCTGAAATCAAAAAAACAAACTTGTATTCAGATTTCTTTTTCAGCTCAACCACAACTCACCAAGCTCACTCACCCCAGAAAGTGAAAAATATAAAATACCAAAATTTAAAAAAAAATTAAAAAAAATAATAATTTTTTTTTGCTCAAGAAATTCAAAGAAACTTACAAATTTCAGAAGGTGAAAAAAATCCGTTGGGTGGTTGGTTTTTCCAAAGCTGCTTGAATTGAAAGATGAAAAAGAGAGAAAATAAAAAAATGGAAGGCTCAAAATAAATACTACTGTTACAGCAATTAAAAAAATGATAATAATAATAATAAACCAGGGAGAAAAAACCAAAGATAAACCCAAGAATGATAAAAAGTGTATTTAAATTTAAATAAATATTAACGTTTTTATTTTATTTGAATAAATTCCTAAACCCGATAAATAATACAATTTGGTTAAGAAAATTTTCACGTCCGTGAGGGGCAATTAAAAAAAAATCATATATATTATATGTATGTATATATATTTGGAACAATGGTTAAAATGGTAAATTTGTTAAAAAGCAATCTAAATTATAGGGAAATAAATAAAGTGATGTCTTTTTCTTTTTTTCTTTTTTTTTTTTTGTTTTCACAAATTAATTTGTTTTCCCATTTAAAGCTGCAAAGGTGGATTGGACGGGATAACCTTTATGTTGCCGCTGACCTGCTTTTTGTCTTTTTTCTCAATTTGAAAGATGATGGGTTATATTATGCCCTTTATAATCCTCTTAATTACCTAGTAATGCCACTGAAGTGGATTACTTTTCTTTTTCTTCTTTCCTTTTGCAATTTTTTTTTTCTCCTTTTTTCCTAGATTTTTAGTAAATGCATTGAATGTGTAAGTTTAGTGTTAAGTTAGGATTGACTCCATTCACAAAATTGAATCTTGTCCAAACAAAAAGTCTTTTTAATTGATGCATATTAGTGGTACTTGGTTCATAAATGTCCACTAATTATAATATTATTTCATGGTGGACTAATATGTTTATTTTGATTCTAATTTTATTCATACATTAATTTATAAGGCCTAACGATTCTTTAAGAAATTAATATTTCTCATAATATAGAAAGTAAAATTATCTCCTACGCGCACACAAAAATATATGGAGTTCACATTTTTTTCTCTCTTTTTTTTTTATATGACCTCATATGGACTTTAGATACTTTTATATGTGTATAGGAAATAAAATTATCTCATATAAACAATAATCTCATTCTTTCTTTAATTACCTAGGAAGGAAAAATGACTAAAAATGCAAGATTTGAGGCTTTCAAAAGTATCTAATGCTAATACTTTTTTAGGAGAATTGTTAAATTCAAAAATATCAACTTAACTATCATCCCAATTGTACAAGGAGGAAAGAAAAGTAAAATATATATATATATATATATATATATATATATATATATTAACTATACATGCCCTTTTCCTTATATAAATAGGAGGATTGCTAAATTATTTTTCAGAATTATTCTTTTGGAAATTTTTTAAGAGAATTTATACTACTTTTAGGACAGTTCAGATTTTAATTTAATAAAAGAGTAATTGAATTGGGTAACTATTAAAGTTGATTGGGGAAGTTAGATGTTTTTGATTTTATATATAAAGGTGTATATAATAGACTTATGATATAATATAGGGTTTTATAAGAGTTATATTGTAGGAAAAGTGATTGTGTTATGTTATAAAGATTTGTTCTACGTGCCGAAGTTTTTTTTTTGTTTGCTGCGAGTCTCACAAAATATTGTGTGTAAAAAATCTTTTATGATCATATTAAATGATAGATAATAAATCTTATAATATATGAAAAATATATTTCTTATATTAGATGATATAATTTTGTCTCCTATGAGATAAAAAAATTTATTCTTAGTAGATGTCATGCATCCATTTTTTTATATATATTGTACAAGATGAGATCATATTGCTCATAATGTATGTGCATAAAATCTAGTAAAGAAAAAGGGTACGTGAAGAAGACGAGATATTTTTTACTTACTAGAATCTGAATGCATAGAGTGGCACGTGACAGTGAGGATTGGTCCTTGTAGGAGGTAGGTAGCTGCCTTAGTTGGGAAAGACTTTCCTTACCCGTGAGTGAAAGAGAAAATAATATTTTTTTGGAGAACCATACAAAAGCAAGAATAATAAAAATCTTATCTTTCCCACAAAGTCATGATTTTCGTCAACAAATTTAATGATACGTTTCATCTAATCTAATCTATATCTTATTATATTTTTCCTAAACTTTTCTCCTGAATATTTATATACTAATGTTTAATTTTGGGGCGGATTGAATTTCAAATTGTGTGAATTGCTTATGATGATAAATGTAATAATGTAAAATGTTATTTTTATCTTTTCATTGATTCATCGATTATTCAAATAATTCATTTAAAGCACGTACGACATGATTACAACTTAACAAACCTTTTCATATCAAGTATTTAATACAACTAAGTATGAAAAAATTAAATTCAATACCACTAATTAAAAGAAAACAAATTTATGTTAGTGGATTCACTCGTTTGTAGTAAATAAATATGGGGAAGGTTATATTTATGAGAATAGATATTCTTACTACTAAAAATTTTCACTACCAACTTATTACACATCTAATCACTATTGGATCAACTTTCTCTCTCTCTTCAGACATTTTTTAACATTCTCTCTTTGATCCAATAGTGATTAG
The DNA here is from genome assembly GCA_032173675.1 of Gastrolobium villosum. Taxonomy (NCBI): domain Eukaryota; kingdom Viridiplantae; phylum Streptophyta; class Magnoliopsida; order Fabales; family Fabaceae; genus Gastrolobium; species Gastrolobium villosum. The sequence continues at coordinate 3,486 of JAVKPL010006875.1, forward strand.
ATAGGTAGTAAGTTGGTAGTGAAAAATTTTGGTAGTAAGAATATCCTCCCTCTATATTTACAACCTATTTTTGTTTACAACTTCTTATAATCATATCTTAACCGATGATTTCCGTCAATCAACGGTTAAGATTTTTGCAAATCAAATTTATTAATTCACAATAAATGACAACCGTTGATTGGCGGAAATTAACGGTTAAGATATGGTTGTAAGAGTTTATAAATTATTTGGGTTGTAAATATAACCCCTCCCAATAAATTATATTTAAGATAATTGAAGTTGATATAATCAACACTTTACCTCAAATCGATATAAAAAAAAAAATCAATATTTCTTATGTAACAAAAAATGATTTTATTTTCTACACAAAATCATATGATCTCTTTCTCTCTTTTTTTCTTGTATGACCTCACATGGAACCTAGTTACATATTTTTATATGTGTATATGAGATAATTTTATTTCCTAAAATATGATAAATATTAAATTCTAAAAAAAGTAGAATCTATTTCATTTTTTTTAACTCAATTTCTCTTTTTAACAAAATATCTTTATCTTGAAGAGGGAAAAGTGAAATAAGTAATTTTTAGACTTGCCAATCAAATACTTCTTTGAAACCAAGTTATCTCTCATCCCTTGAGAAAATAAAGTCAGAAGAGCAAAAAATCAACCCAAATATCTAAGGCTGCGTCATAATAGACTTTAATTCGTTAAAGAATGAAAATGATTTTTCAATGTTTAGCAAAGGTATCATATGCCTTACGTGTTAGTAAAATATACTTATTATTATTCTTTGAAATATTATGACAAGCCTTAGATCAAAACATGCGTGTAATTTTTTATTTTTTTTTATAACATAAACATGCGTGTATTTTAAGTATGCTATAGTACTCATAGAATTTTGACTTGGAAGTCTTCTCACTATTAGTTGTATATCATTTTTCTACAATATATAAAGAAAAAAGTGTTTATTTTTTTAAATGACATAACTTACATTCTTTCACTCTCACAAAGAAGTGGGATCCACACCTTTATTTTTTTGTCAACTCTCTCTCCTCCTTTATCTATCTCTTTTTCTCTCTTAAAATGACACAATCTTATGTCCTTTAAAATGACATACACTTTACCCATTTATAAAATATTCAACTTTTGTAGAGATAGAAACAAATTATGTTTTCCTTCACAAAAATGATATCTTTAGAATTAAACTTAATTAACTTTTTTATTCTATGCTCTTGTCCATTTAATTGAGTGCAGCATCTTTCTCTAATATTTTCTTGTAAATGAATTTCAAACACAATCATTAAGATGAGATTTTCTCAATAAAGAATCCATTCCTTTGCTTTCTTTGAAATCATTATTATTGAGATCTTACAGATAAATTCATTTTCAAAACAAGATATGTTTGTTCATAATAGAAAAAGTTGTATCCAAAATAAATATAAAAAAAAAAAATCAATTTGAATAAAGTAGTATATGTACAGTGTACATTCAAATAGGGAACAGTGACCATTGTGCCACTGTTCCCGTTCTTTATTACCAGAATGTCACGCGACCGGACTTATTTCCCAAACTGCCACGCAGGGTAGTTCGCCCCCGTCAGCAGCGACCTCGGTGGGCTGATGTGTCAGCGAAAAGGTGGTGCAGGAGTTCGCTGACGTCAGCAGCGAACTACACAGCATTTAATGCTGCAGCTGCCGCGCCACGTGTCGAACATGCACAGAGTTCGCGTCCTACGTAAGCGAACTCTGTGCAACGGCTAGTCAGCCACGTGGCTGACATGCACAAAGGTCGCGTCCGACGTGGGCGACCTTTGTGCAACGGATACTTCCCCCTCCCCCCTATATAAACACCCCCCCCCCCCCCCCACCATCCCTCTCCCCACATCCTCAGCCCTTCTCTCTCTCTTACTCTCTTGATTTTTCTTTCTTCCTTCTCCCTCACTTACTCTCACTCTTACTCTCACTCTTCCTCTCTCTTTTATTTTCATTTGAGGTTAGTAATGCATTTAATTAAATGTTGTTTATTTTGTTATTGTTATTTAATTGCTTTAATTTATATTATATTTAGCATAATACATTAAGTTAGATGACATATTAATTGTTATGTTATTTCAATTAGTTTAATATTTATACTTTATTAATATGATTTAGGGTTTAGGAATATTTGTAGGAATAATTTTATCACACATTAGGTTAGATGACATTTTATTTATTTTATTATTTAAATTTGTCTAATATTAGTAGTTTAGTAATTGCATAAAAAATAATGTTAGTTTTTAATTATGTTATATTACTTTAATTAGAGGAATATTTGTACCTTAGTAATTACATTTTAATGGTAGTAGTTAAATAAAATTTAGTTTAATTAATAATGTAATAAATTATTTTTTATGCATTATTTATTAATATGATTTAGGGTTTAGGAATATTTGTAGGATTAATTTTATCACACATTAGGTTAGATGACATTTTATTTATTTTATTATTTAAATTTGTCTAATATTAGTAGTTTAGTAATTGCATAAAAAATAATGTTAGTTTTTAATTATGTTATATTACTTTAATTAGAGGAATATTTGTACCTTAGTAATTACATTTTAATGGTAGTAGTTAAATAAAATTTAGTTTAATTAATAATGTAATAAATTATTTTTTATGCATTATTTATTAATATGATTTAGGGTTTAGGAATATTTGTAGGATTAATTTTATCACACATTAGGTTAGATGACATTTTATTTATTTTATTATTTAAATTTGTCTAATATTAGTAGTTTAGTAATTGCATAAAAAATAATGTTAGTTTTTAATTATGTTATATTACTTTAATTAGAGGAATATTTGTACCTTAGTAATTACATTTTAATGGTAGTAGTTAAATAAAATTTAGTTTAATTAATAATGTAATAAATTATTTTTTATGCATTATTTATTAATATGATTTAGGGTTTAGGAATATTTGTAGGATTAATTTTATCACACATTAGGTTAGATGACATTTTATTTATTTTATTATTTAAATTTGTCTAATATTAGTAGTTTAGTAATTGCATAAAAAATAATGTTAGTTTTTAATTATGTTATATTACTTTAATTAGAGGAATATTTGTACTTTAGTAATTACATTTTAATGGTAGTAGTTAAATAAAATTTAGTTTAATTAATAATGTAATAAATTATTTTTTATGCATTATTTATTAATATGATTTAGGGTTTAGGAATATTTGTAGGATTAATTTTATCACACATTAGGTTAGATGACATTTTATTTATTTTATTATTTAAATTTGTCTAATATTAGTAGTTTAGTAATTGCATATAAAATAATGTTAGTTTTTAATTATGTTATATTACTTTAATTAGTTTAATATTTTAATAATGACATGAAACTTGAATTTTTTATTTTGTTAGTATCTATAAGTAAACTACCTTAAAACTCAAAAAGTAAACTAAGCAACCAACCTGCAGCAGGTGGTGGGTCATGCGCACCAACAATACCCGGTGATGGAACCGATTCAACCAAAGCAGTGGACGTTTCAAACTCAAAATCACCATCAACGTCTGTATCCGAAGAGTCACTGTCCCCTGGGACTAGACCTTCATCAACCTCCTCCTCCGAACTATCAGTATCACGGCCATGTCGGATCATACTCATCGCCTTGAATATATCTAAGGGTTGTGTTATTGGGAGTGACACATTCATATCTTCGGGATTTTGCGCAACCAGGAGGTCCCTATTAATGTCTATCAAGTAACTGGTATAGTTAATAAATTGTGATAAAATGTAATATACCGGTGTTTAGTTCCGCATATAACTCGATGTGTGAGGACTCTCCATGCTGTCGAAATGCATCAACCACTAGTGACACATCTTCATCCTCAACCACATCCACAGCAACCCATTGCACGGGGTTACCAGAAGCACATCTTGCAATCAGTCGAGACAGTGATTGACCTCGTTGTAATCTCAACTTCTTGTATATTAGTTTCTTGAGCTCAGTATATTTACAACGCGGGCTCATGCGGAAGATCTTTGTATCTCCTTCAAACACTTGACCGTTCGGTCCAAAATATCTTCTTCCATTGTAATATAAAAGGCATATTACATCATTGTTATTTTCACTCATTTTGAACTGAAATACAAAAACTTTATAAACAAAAATAGAAACTTCCTTTTATGTAAACCGACGAGAATGACTTTTTTCGGAGAGGGAGTGGGGTTGTTTAAATAAACATAAGTTCGCTGCCTGGGCCAACGACCTGTAACTGTCGGCATATAGTTCGCTTACCAAGGCAGCGAACTAGTTGGGGGACTGCCATGTGTCACCTAGTTCGCCCCTGTGTCAGGCGAACTAGGGGGGGCTGCCACGTGGAACCAAGTTCGCCCCTGTGTCAGGCGAACTAGGTCTGATGCTGCCACTTGGCACCTAGTTCGCCTGGGTGGTCAGCGAACTCCACCTGTCTGCCAGCATTAAATGCTGCCTAGTTCGCTGCTGATGCCAGCGAACTTGTCAACCACCAAATGGCTGACACATCAGCCCACCGAGGTCGCTGCTGACGGGGGCGAACTACCCTGCGTGGCAGTTTGGGAAATAAGTCCGGTCGCGTGGCATTCCGGTAATAAAGAACGGGAACAGTGGCACAATGGTCACTGTTCCTTCAAATAGGGTCATGGACCAAAGTTCAATGTCCTGCACCTTCTATTCCACGTGTAGGACACACATGAGGGACTTGGATTTTGTATTCAGCCATAACCCGTTACACTTGTCCTAGGTTACTTCACCTTTCAGACACTTACCCTACGATTAGGTCTATTTCCCTCATTCTCTCTCTCTCTTTTATGTGAGTGCATGCCACATGCTATGTCTGATGCCAGATGGTCAAACGCAACCATAATGACACTTTGTCTTTCAAATTCATACGGAAAATTGAAATCAAAACTTTGATTGTCTTTCAAATTCATACGGAAAATTGAAATCAAAACTTTGAATGTTTTTAAATTTAATGATTTAAATATAAAGTACTTATAACAGAGGAAAAAGTGTTTGTATTTTTTTTGAAGTGAAGTGTTTTTTTGAAGTGAAGTGTTTGTTGTTTTAAATGACATAATTTATATTATTTTATTCTTATAAAGAGATGAGATCCATTTTTTTTTTGTCCATTCTCTCTCATATTTTTATCTCTTTCTCTCACTTAAAATAACATAATTTTATGTCCTTTAAAATGATACGCACTTCTTTCTATAATATTGTATCAAGAAAATATCTATAGAAAAAAGTGTGTGTCAGTTTAAATGATGTAAAATTGTATCATTTTAAGAGGGAGAAAAAAATAGATAAAGGAGAAGAAATAATTGACAAAAAAATATAAAGATTGGTTCCCACCACTTTGTGAGAGTAGAATGACATAAATTATATCATTTAACATGAAAACATTTTTTCCCATATGTATAATATATATATATATATATATATATATATATATATATGGATTTATCATCTATCATTTAATATGATCAGAAAAATTTTCCTACACTCACAACATTTTGTGAGGCCCGCAGCAAAAAAAAAAACTCTGGCACGCAAAATGAATCTCTATAACATAACACAATCACTTTTCCTACAACATAACTCTTATAAAACCCTATATATATATATATATATATATATATATATATATATATATAATTGAATTTGCGACCCTTCTTTTATTAGCATTGAATTTACTTTTCTATGAAATTATCAAATATAATAGGTTAACTTAATGCTGATGAAAAAATTTGTATTTATCTATCTCCTACCAAATTTGTATTTGTCTTTAAGAATAGTTATTACACTAGTTAAGAATAGGTTAAAACCTCTATCTATCCATAAAAAAAAATCTCTATTTCAATATCTGTTTGGTGGATCTTATTTTAGTTTTTTCTCTCTTTTTCCACCAAATATTCTTTTATAAAAATCATTATTTAAAATGTACACCAACTTTTTTCTGATTCCTTGTATTTTTTTATTATGTCTTTAATCTAAAATTGTGTTTACAAATTTTACTCTCTGTCCTAATGATAAATCATTGAATTTATTTATTTTTCTTTAAAATTGTCATCTTTAAAATATGGGAAAGGTTATACTTACTACCTAATTTGCTTACTACTGGTTATTACCAAATCTTAACCGTTGATTTCCGTCAATCTAACGGTTGTAATTTATGGGATCATATTTATTAATTAATTATTAATTTGCAATAAATTATAACCGTTAGATTGACGAAAATCAACGGATAAGATTTGGTAGTAACAAGTAGTAAGAAAATTATGTAGTAATTATAACTTTTCCCTTAAAATATTTGTCTTTTATTCTTATCATGTTTATTTTTATCTAACTATAAAGGTTCCTAATACCCTTTACGATAATTTCAATTTGAAATAAAGTTTACAAAAATTATTTTATCAAATAATTTATTTTTAACTTGAGTTTTAAAGTAACTTTTAAATTAAGAATTTTATATAATGACAAACAATTTTTAATTTTATTTTTTAAGATCTTATTTTAAACTTTACCTTAAAAGCAACTTTTAGTTTAAAAGAAATGCACCAAACAGGCTTTCAAAATCATAACTAAAAAAGTGATGAAACAAATAAATAAAATCCATTTTTTTAGACTTAAATTCAACTCATTGATAATGTCATTAAATCTTTAGCTCTAAATTCTATTATTGAATGATATATTAGGCTCAAATCCAAGAGTTATCTCTTAAATATTTCATCATGAAGAGAGCATCTTCAAACAGGTTTCTCAGGTCAATAATGGCTATTCTCGTACTTCTATTTTGATTCATCCACAATTCTTCTATAAAAACAATCTCAAGTCATCAATATCTACAACCAATTAAAAAAGTTTGTTGCCTCACTCACATGCTAGAAACAATTACGGGGAACCCCTAAAGCTGTTCATCACTATTATAAATATCAATATTCTTAACATAAAATGATATCTTCTCCTCTATAACTCTTCTTAAATAAATTTACTTAAGTTTTGGAATATCTTACAAGTACATATTCCATTTTGTTCACTTGAAGATCTAAGAATGAGTTACATCAAATCATCAATAAAAGAGTTTTATCAATCTTGATAAGCTCAGAAATATTTAGGACCGAACAAGTTTTATATCTCATTAATTATTATATAAAAGTTAAAAGAAAAAGAGTTTATCATCTATTATTTAACATGATCATAAAAAATTTTCTACACACACAATAATTTGTGGGGTTCGCAGCAAAAAAAATATCCAACACGCAAAATGAATCTCTATAACATAATACAATCACTTTTCGCCTATAACATAATTCTTATAAAACCTAAAGAAAATTATTTTCTCATATAATAAGAGATTATTTTATTATGTTATAAGACATCGAGATCAGTGTATTTTTTTTTTTTAACAAGTGATGTATCCCACCATAATAAATATTACCTTATGTAACATGAAAAAAGAGAACCAAACAAAAAAATCTATATTGTAATATAAAAGTGGCGGGGTCATAAATACTGTAATAGATTTAAAGGAAACAATTGTTAGAATTTATTTTTTTAGTTAAAATTAGTTTTTTAATAAAAAATGTAAAAAATAATTTTTAAATACAGATTTTTCTTAAGATAAGACTGTGCAGTCAGCCTTCACACGACAATCCTGAAGATGAGAAAAGATCTCTCCGACACAAAATCCAACACTATCTTGTCAGCAAAGCAACGAGATTGTTGGGTACTCAATATTATTAAAACCAAAATTCGGCATTGAATTTTATAAAAGTTATATATAAGAAAAGTGATCATGTTATGTTATACAGATTCATTTTATGTGTCAGAATTTTTTTTTGCTGTGTGTCCCACAAAATATTATGTATGTAGGAAAAATTTTGTGATCATTTTATTAAATAATAGATGATAAACCATTTATTAAAATAAAAAAAAACTCGGTATTATAAACCATTAACAATGTATTACACGAAACATGATGAGATAAAAATTCTTTTATTGATTATGGAAGTCAAAAGTGGTAGGTGTTACTTTGATTGAATCATTTATAGAGGAGTAAATTCAACTACTGCAATATTACCAATATCGACCCAACTGTCCCTATCAAAATGGTTGAAAATATAAGGTAGCTATATATAATAAAATTTAAATAACGTAATAGGAGAAAGCTCATTTAAGAATATACCTATCAATAAGCTAAAAAAAAAAAAATACAAGAACAATCCAGTCCAACTATATATGGCCCAAAGACAAGAATCCCATTCACCTCGTTGTATTAATATGATGCGTCACGTCGAATCCTATTATAGCTGTGTGCGTTCGTGGGGACAAGTGATCACCAGACTACATATCTCTTCACTCTGTAGTTCAGTCAATAATACATAGTGGGGGAAAAATCTTGCCACTAAATACATGAGACGCGAAATTTTTTAACTATGGTTAAGTATCGACTCAAAATTAATTTCATAACCAATTCAAAGAATTAAAACTTATAAAAATATTAAGAGTCCTATTCGCCTACAAAAAATTAAAGTCGGTAAAAAAAATACATATATATGCTCAATAAGTTGCAAACCAGCATTCCAAGAGAACAAAAACAAAAATCCAGTTGTCTATTTTTTTTTTCTTTCTTGGTCATGTTGACTTAACTTCCTCTTGATATAAACTGTGAATCAGTGTTCCATAGAGGTACCTCTTGATATAAACTGTGAATCAGTGTTCCATAGAGGTATTAACACGGTGAGTCGAGTTTTGATTTTAAAATGATAAGTCTGTGTTTAAATGTGTCAGCATGACCAAGCTTGTTACCTGTTATGAATATAATTATCGGTCTGTAACCGGCTTATTTATGAAAAAATAAAAGTCTGGTTTAGTCTGTTGACCTGTTTAGAAAAAATAAGACAACAAAAATTTATCCAAACAGAATATACAATCACCAACACTAGTAATTTCATAAATATTCATAAATTCAATTTATATCCAAACAACATAATATAGAAAAAAAGTATTCAAAAGGTCTGTTTAACCAATAAAATGGAGTGAAATAGATTGAGGAAAAAGAGAGAGAGCTATTACAAGTAGTATAAAATATATACAAAATATATATACTAGGTCAGTCTGAGAGGCTCTAAGACTGAGCTTTTGAATTGGAGCCTGGGGCCCTTTTATTAAACGAGTTTTTATACATGTCTAAGCCTGATTCCAACAACCAATTTTAAACATGTAAGCTCAAGCCTACACGAGTCGAGTCAAAGGCCCCTAGTTTGCTTACGACCGCTAGTGCTTCAGAATTGGAACTATCGTGTTCTTCGGGTCATGTTTTTCTATGAAGGTGTAGCAATTATTTTACTAGATAAAAAAAAGGAAATACAGGAGAGAGGATGGAAGTTATGCACATATGAAGGGAAATTAGGGAGGGAATATGGAGAATGAGAAGATTTGGAGAAAAATAGAAAGAGTCACGGAGATAGAAAGATAAATTAGAAGGAAAGATTTGAATATATATATTATTCTTCGTGTTAGAAGTATTTCATTACCCTCAAAAGGGCCTTTTAAAGATAATCAATTATAACTAAAACACATATCACGCAAAACAACTCTAATTGAAATGAAATTTATGTATCAAAAGAATATTAATGAAGTTACATCAAGAATGAGATTCAACAAAATTACTCCCATGTGTGGATTTTATTGCCATTAGCTTGTGCTACTTTGGTTATTACATTCCACCATTCTTCAAAACAACCTCATCTTCAATGCTGATTTGCCTCAATTATAGGATCAAAAGAAGAAATTACATGATATTTTTTCAGTACTAATGAACATTATAGGGATACCTCAAGGGTATGTGCTCAAAGATATTTAGAAGGTAGATACCAAACTGACTTATAGTGAATCCTCCAATCACTGCACACTATAAATAGGCATGTAGCCAAGACATGGGTGTAAGTACAGTGTTGGTGTAACAACTCGTGTATACCCGGTTTGTTAACATGTCATCGTATTAAGCCACGCTTAATTAAAATGAGGAATAACTTTTTCTTTCATTCAATTATGACGTCATTATACTTAGCCAAGTTGATTACTTAATCATTTTCATAAAAACATCGCTTGTATGTAAATTGCAAGACAACTAATTGAAATACTTCAATATATAACATAAGAGTGAGTATCTGATTCACGGGACTACAACACGTAGCCTGGAGAATATCCTGATACATTATTACAACTCAAGTCTAAAAGCATAAAGTCAAGTCAATGTGACATAAACAATCCTCATGCTCACCAAATAAGGCAACATAGCCAACAAAGTCTCAACACAAATAACCATAACATGAAGCTAAAAGCATAATAGTAGCTCAACATGGTAGCATAAAATATAACAGCAGTATCAACATACACCAATCAACTAAGCTCTGGCGTCCTGCCGCTTGAGGTATCAACCCCAGCATTCTCTGAACATGAAATGGTGCTCCAAACGTGGGGTGAGATCTCTAAAAAGAAATATCAGTAAGACAAGGGGTCCTTAAGGATCTTCCATCCCAAGCTCACTTACATGTGCAATATAAGTTCCAAAATAGTGCAATGCAGCAGATAATCATGTAATGTGTGTTATAACTATTCTACTGATCAGAAAAGTGCAGGAATACGTCTATTACACATATAGTACCAGCCCTTGTTGTACCCACCTACAAGACCACCCCTTGGCCTCCTGTCTAGGCATAACACCACATACATATTATAAGACATTGCACTTAACAGCTCCATAGCATTTCAATAAAAAATACATGAAGATCACATCATGCATATAAACCATCCCCTCATGGGACATGGTGGAACCAACAATGGCAAAACCGAGGACACGAAAGCTTATCTTGCAAGTTAACTATCTAAGCTAAGAGTCCACACAAGCTCAAAGCACAACAGCTCAATCACAATCTGTTTATATAGTAATTCATCATCAGTAACCATTACTCAAGGTTACACTAAGTGACTAAGGCTTTCCATCTCATTTTATGCATTTTCTGCAGGAGGTATTCGAATACTCCTCGATGAGTTTTCGAATACTCCAACTCTCCAGAAAGTATTCGAATACTTTCACTCAAGTATTCGAATACCACTCAGTATCCGAATACTTTACCTCCTAGTATCCGAATACCACAGTATATGAATACCAGCACTCACTGTATTCGAATACTCTCTAGTATTCGAATACTTCTTCAAAGGTATTAGAATACTTTTCTTCCCAGAAAAGTATTCCAATACTCCAGTAAGGAGTATTTGAATACCAGTGAACAAGTATTCGAATACTACACGAAAAGTATTCGAATACTTCTTAACCAGAATGCAGAAATACGAACAATGATCTGCATAATCCCATTTTTAAGGGTCCAAACGTGATTTGGAGTCCAAAGACTCCCTCAACAGATGTTCATTAGCATATTATGACCCCAGAAACACGTTCTTTTACTTAAGTGATTCAAGTTACTGTTTTTAACCGATTAAACAAGCTTAAACCATCAAAATTACAGAGGTGATCATGGTATAGCTCAAGTGCCCAAAACTTCGAAAATGACATAGCAAGGAGGTCTCCAACTACACACCAAGGTTCTGACTTTGTCCAACCACGAAATTACAATACAAGCTTGGACCTTTCTACTCAAGGATGGCTCCTTGAAGCTTCCAATGGCAAGAACAATGGCTCACACCAAGGGGAACACCAACTCAGCCCACAAAATCACCAGAGGACAGAGGCTAAACTCAGCACACAAGGACCTTTCACCCACACAAGGCTTGCCCTCACAACACTCTACCAAACTAGTGAAGGAACATAGAGCAAAGGAGGTCACTTTGGTGGAGTTTCAAGAGGAAGAAGGCTAAGGAATGGTGAAGAGAGGTTCAGCAGCCAAAACTCAGGAAAACAACATCACGTAGGCACCTTAATATGGCCTAGGGTTTAGTGCCATTAAGCATATATATAGGTCCACTTAATTATTCACATAGTATTAACAATAATAGCTACGCTTAGCATTTTAATCCCAAATTTGGAATCAGGACCTACTCATTTTTCTAAGATTTTTTATATTTTTATTTTATTTTTCGCAGCACCTTTCCAGTACACGTTTTCCTTAGGCAGTATCAGTTCTGGCACCAGTTCTTATTATTTCGACCTGGAACTTGTTTTACTAGTCATACATATTATTCTAGTAATATTCCCACTATTATTATAATTTTCCGGGATACTTCATCAGTACGCATTTATACCGAGGAGCAGAATCGGTATCAGCATTTTTCGTCAGAAAATGACTTTCAGAATTCTTAATCACCTACTATAATTATTTAAGCATTCCCATAATTATTAAGGTCAATTATGTAATCATTTCCTAATTATCATATTTATTTAATTAATTTCCTTAATTAACGGTGCAGGTTCTTACAGTTGGCAGTAATAATAAATAGGTCAAAAGTATGTACCTGGGGTCTTTAACCTCTTATTTATAAGTATTACCTTCACAGGCTTGGGCTTTTGAGATCTCTCACTTGATATGAAATCTACTTTGATTGATGGGGATATGGATCTTATCTCTTGATCCTCTCTAGATTATATGGTTGTGATATCCTTATCCAATCTTGCTAGTAATAGGGTGTTAGGATATGGATCCAGTTCATAACATTATCAATAGTAATGAATTTCAATGAACAATACCTATGAGGTTCCAAAAAAAGGATAAATAATATGGAATGCAATGCACTAAACTAAGGGAATGCTCTCTCTCATACAAAAACATAGCCAAACAACGCACTTGCCTTAAAAGAGTGATTACCACCTATGCAGGCTCATTAATGTCATTAATTGTGGGTGAATGATTAGTGTTAGGCATACATTGGATTCAGTTCATTTGTGTCATTTCCTCTTCCCTCAGTATCTTATTTGCATGTTCTCCTTTATTTTTCTACATATTCCATCAAAGTTTGAACGCTTTGTGATTGAGCGATGATTGAGGAGGCGTATATGTATCTGTGTGTGTGACTGGTTCTTGAAGCGACCACATAATTAATGGTGATAGGTTTGGACTTGAGTTCAGATGAAGTCGTGCGAAGCTACGACCAACCTGGGAGGTGCAACTTTTGTTATGTAAGAGTAACTCCTTTATAAAGAGATCACATTGATGACACAAATCTCGCTCGAAGGTGGAGAGCATTTGGGTCATTCTTTATATGGACGCATGCATTTGTTGCTAGAGAATTGAAGAGCGAGGGGGGATAGTAAGCAATGAAAGCACTATATGTAGCAACCATTTTACTATATTTGGGAAAAGAAAGGGAAATATTGGGAGAGAACAGAAGTTAGGAGAAGAAAAAATGAAATTGGGAAAAAAAATCAAGGAAAATGAAGAGATATGGAAAAAGATAGAGAAAAATAGAAAAAAAGATATAATATTTTTATTCATTTTAACAATAATTGGCTACAACCAAAACACACCATACCAAAATAAATTAGTGCTAATTACCAATTAAAATGAAATCCAACAAAATTATATCAAAAATGAAAGAGATGTGATATTGTTACTACCAGTTAGTGTTACTACCAATGTCATTACTAGTTTGTTTCTTCGTTAGATTAATTATGTTGATCCAACGGTTATATTTATTTCCACTTTTATATGGATACGATTCCTCGTATTTAATGTGAAAAAGACTAAAGTTATTTTGCAATTAAATGTAATATATGAAAAATACTTTTAAATAAAAATATATTTTTGGAATGTTAGAATTAAAAAAGCAAAACTTATGTATAAAATTACTAGAACGACACGAGAAAACAAATCATTGAACCAAGAATTGGGGGTGATGGTAGTAGCGGCCAACGATAATGGTGGGAGTGGGGTGGTGGAGATGGAATGGTGGTAATAATAATGACGATGTTGGTTGGGCCTAGAACAAAGTTGAATTTTGAGAAAAAATATTTGACTTTGACTTTAGCTTTTTTTAGTAGTCATAAATTTTAATTAAACAAAAGGCAGGATTTCGAATTTATTAAGACATTTGCTCTTTTCAAATGCGAAAACCCGAAATCTCTTTTTTTTAGCCCTCATGCTCCACATGTGGTAATTTAGTGTTGAAAAAATCGGATCAGCCCGACCGGGTCAACCTGAAAACCAGTCTGATTTTCATGTTGGATTGGCCATGCAATAGAATAGATGCGATCCGACCGGTTTTTGAGAAAATCGATGACTCGGTCGGTTCAACCAGTGACCGGAGCTGGTTCAAATTTTTTTTTATCATAAAGGATATCATTTTAAAAAACAAAACAAAAATGGTTTGTTGTTTATTGACTTACATATGTTATGTACTTACAACACTAATATTATTGTAGTTATGCATTGTGCAAGGAATTTTGATTTAATTTATAGCTACTGATTTCGTCTATTGAACATGAAGCATAAGTATCACAAGCATTATATGTTTGTTTTATCCTTTGTTGGATAATAATGTGTGATTTATTATTTTTCATATTAAATATTTTAAATTGGTATGATTATTTTTATAGATATTTGAGTATGTTTATAATTTTCTAATATAAATTATAGATTTACATATACTTATTGGGTAATGCGATTGAACTAGTGACTCACTGGTTGAACTAGTGATCCAGTACCTCGATCGGGTCAATGACTAGGCCGGATTTAATAACATTACCACGACTTTATGATGAGTAGCATTCCTGTTTGATTTTAGATAGGCTAATTTTGTTCCTTAAATTGTTATAAAAGAGAAACATTAAATTTATATACATCATGAGTTGCAACAAGTAAAATGTAAATTGCAAGAAATTAGGTTTAAATCTCAAATTAATTATTGCATAAAAAAATGTCATAATAAGAAAATTCCTTGCCCTCCACTGCATATATAATTACAATGATATATGTCTTTATATCTTCTTTGATTGTCTTCGTTCTCTTTCTCTTGTCTTAAAGATGCATAAGTGTATAATTAACTTAATCGACATATGTAGACCAACTCTATGTAGGCGTAATTGGATATGTGGAAGCGTCTAGACCATTGCAGTTTGGGATGCGACAAATCATCATCGTTTTATGTTTACCTCTTGTCGCGCATATGTATGCAATATCTCCTTGTGTTTGATTCATCTTCACATACTAATCTCCTTTGCATCACAACACGAATGATCTCCGTATATAGGTTGGTATGTGGTAGACCTTCCAGACTATGTCTTAAGGGGGGATGAGTGGTGAGTGGGCACTCTCTGAAATTCAGGAATATGGCCTCACCTCAACCTCTACTACCACAAAGTGAAGACCTTAAGAGGCTGATGATTATAAGTATAGAATATATATAGGTTCCAAGAAAACCTAGCCCTAAGATGAATGTGCTATAGGTTTCTTGGGCTCTTCTTACACACTAGGCCTAATTGGGCATTAATGAAATAGCAAAACCCAACAATCTCCCACTTGCTTTTGAATACAAACTTGAGTCAGGTAGGATTACATAGACGACAAAGTTCTCCCTATCAAGTTTTAATATAGTTATATTCCTATAGACTCGAATATGAAATCACTCGTTAAACTGAAATAACACCTTGTCAACCCTTATCAGTTAATCCTCATAGTTAGTGGTAGATAACTTTATTCTCATTTAAGTTTAAACACTCATCCTTATCTTACTCATGTCTATGAGTATTAGAGTGTCTTTATAAGAAATCTTTACGTCATGCAAATTTTAAGATATTTCAATAAGATCTAACCTATCATGTACCACCTATCGAAGCTCAACAAAGAACGAGAAAAACAAATCAAAACATCAAATACATCAAGTTAAGGATAATGACGTATGGTATTTATCGAATAATTATCAATTTTTAATTAGAAATTATATATTTGTCATTTCTTTTTTTATTTTACCAATATAAATAAATTATTTTTAATGTTACAATCTTTCTAAAATAAATTGAGTTATTAAATACACCGCAATGTTAGGTAAACTTAAGTTCTAATGTTAAGAATTCAAATTTTATAATGGCCATTTTAAAAAAAATATTTTACCTAATTATCACTCCA
The DNA here is from genome assembly GCA_032173675.1 of Gastrolobium villosum. Classification (NCBI taxonomy): domain Eukaryota; kingdom Viridiplantae; phylum Streptophyta; class Magnoliopsida; order Fabales; family Fabaceae; genus Gastrolobium; species Gastrolobium villosum. The sequence continues at coordinate 19,598 of JAVKPL010006875.1, forward strand.
AATTTAAAATTGTACAGTAAATACTTGCATAAAAAAAGTTGGTGTCCATTATAGCTTACAAATATCTTTTAGGGACCGTTTGGTAGAGGGATAAATATTAGATTCCTAGTAAACTTATATCGAAAATCATAGCTATCTACGTTTGATACAAGAATTCTTAAAAAAATTCTGGACCAATGAGATTCCAGAGAATTAAATTGTGAATAAGAAACTCATGAAATAAATCACCAGGTGGATGGTATTCCTTTGATTCTCACCTAGTGGAATTTTTTTACTTAATTTATAGTATGAAATAAATAAACATACTTTAATATTTTCATGACTAAAGTACCCTCTAAGTAGTAATACTCTTAACAATTTTGTTTGTGAAATTTGGATTTGATCTCCAACTCTACGTTTTGACCTTTCTGTGGAATATCAGAATTTTTTTACAAAAATTCATCAAATGTTAGTTTTGTAAAATCAGCCCACAATCTCAGGAATCATTGACAATTAATCAAACATACAATCAAGAAACTTGAGCCGACATTCTTGAAAATATTTTGGCCTGCTAAACAATTTTTTGAGAAATTCACTTTTTCAACATATTCCTAGGAACAAATTTTTTTATCCCTTACCAGACGCCCCCTTAGGTTTCTTGTGCTCGTGGATTCTTTCTTCCACCCAATCCCGTATTTTTGCTAATATTTTATAGTCTCGGTATGTCTTCAATTCTATGACATTATTTCCTAATATTTTTTATGAGAATTATCTAAATTGTTGGGGTGTTAGCAATAGATATGTTTCTTACTAGCAAGGGGCAGAGCTTGGGGGAGCTAGGGTTAGCCATCGCCCCCATAAAAAATTTATAGGAGAAAATTGAATAGTGTATAAGAAAGAAGAATATTGACCATGAAAAGGTATGCTAGAAGGATATCTAGCGTTGTTCTGGTTGAATATGAACTACAAAACAAAGCCAATAATCAAGAGCTGAATAAATGCCCTTAGAATGGCAACAACCATCTCTTTCTCCATCCCAATTTTCTAAGAGAACGACAAAGCCACGGCTAAAAAAATCGCCGCAGTGGTTGCAACCAAGGGCGTAGCCCTCCCCTTTAAATTTCACCCCCTTCAATTAACAATCCTTGCTCTGCCAATGCTTACTGGTATATGGAAGTAGAAATGATCACACACAAAGTGGTGGACCTAGGTTAGTGCAAGTGTGTGCAAGTGCACACACAATTTTTTTGAAAAAAATAGAATAAAATATATTTTGGGTCATCAACAAAAATTACAGGATCAAATTTAATCTTTTAAAAAAAAGCCGACTCGTGATTCCTTTAAATTCCAAAATAAACTCATGTTAATCCTTTTAAGGGATTAATGTGGGTCTTTTTGAATTTCAGAGATCATGATTTTGATTATTTGGATCTATTTTTGAATTTTGAGGGATCACGAGTAGACTTTTTTCCCCGAAGAGATAAAATTGAGGCCTATAATTTTTGTTGATGACCCAAAATGTTGTATTGTAACTGTTTTTTATATTCTTTTGTATTTTAATATATTTACAATTTTCTATAAAAAAATCTCCTTTATTCTTTTATTCTAAATGTGGAGACATTAAATTTTTTTTCTAGGTCCGCTATTGCGCGCGCGCGCACACACACATATATATATATATTTGTAAACCTAATATCAACAATAAAGTCAAGGTGAATATGGAGAATCAGGGGCAGGTATGAGAGCACCGTGGCTATAGTCTGGTGGAATAATAACCAAGATAGTAAGTGTGTAGAATGTGAATCTTCAACAGAAAAAAATGATATAAATGAGTATGTAGACCTTATGTATTCATGCTCAACATAACCATTTTCTCTTGTGGGTCTCTTGGCAAATGCAATTTCGCAATCAAATGATAATAATCACACAGTAAATGCAAATGCACGTGTCAACAAATAATATAGGATGTGTGGATCAAAGTATCATTCCTACAAAGATTATATAAAGCTACGACTCTATGCAGTGGCGGACCTAGGTGGACGCCCCTGACCGCAAGTGCGGACACGAAGTTAAAAAAAAAAAAAAACTAACTAACTAGCATCGAATCAGATACGCCCTGACGAGAAACTGGTTGATACGGTACGTGAATAGGGTGAGAATTAAGGTGTTGAGAAGAAGTAGATAGGGTGAGAAACAGACCATTCGGAGTGCTTTGATGTTATCATGGGTGAGCTACAAATCATACTTTCCACCCTCTTGAATTTGAAGGAGTACTCCACAAAGTCTTTATTATCGGATTGGCCATCATCCCTCTTTGTTCTCTTGTGTTCTGCAATCACCTCATCAAAGAAAGCATCTAATGCACGAAAAGTGGCCTTAAATTCTGATATTTGGCATGTAAGAATGTCAATCCAACCTAATGAAGGAAAGAAATCTCCCACACTGAAAGCCGCTAATTGTTCCATCATCTTCCTTACTAGCTCTCCAAAGCTGCTACTACCATATGGAGTATCATATTTTTGTCCAAGAACACATCTAGACACTATGTTGTTTGAGGTTGCAATCAACATCTCACTCATTCACAAAGGATCTTTTACTTTCACATGCTTCACGTACCGTATCAACCAGTTGTGCAACTTCTTTTTCACGAATGGATTCTGCCATAATGTGCGGACATAAATCAAACCGTCCGGGTCCGCCACTGACTCTATGTGAAGCAATAAGAGTGAAATAATGAATAAAGAGTAAGATAATAACTAATGACTAACTCAGCTAAGACCGATAATTACTACAAGAACACAATAAAAAGAGTAAGTTTCAAGTATCAAAAAATAGATTGAGATTAATTCTCCCAATATTGCGACTTCACCATAATGCTTAACAATGCTAAACCATCATCCATCAGTAACAAGAACATGTGCTTGTATATGGAGGCTGTCATCTTCTATATATGTATACCCAATAACTACTTATCATATGTCTATGGCTCAACTAGTTACTGAATTCATTAAGTTCAAGTTTTCTTTGGCTATGTGATGTAAATGATGTCTCTACCCACAACTTAACTAAATTAATTTAGTTAATCCACATTATTTAGTAAGGTTTTGGGTTCACCTATATGTCTAGCCCAAACCTATAACACTTGCAACTCCTTGTCAATAAGTCAACAAGATTAATGATGAAATACTTTATTAAACAACTAATGAAAAATAATATAACAAAGTTTAGGCAATCAAGGTTTACATCGCAATAAGGGTATTATATCACTCAATCCTAACAATTTAGTTCATACTTGAAAAGCAAGAAATAACAAAGAAAAATAAAGATTCCATAGAACTAAGATAGAGTAAATAGAAGATTTATTGTAGCTCTGTCGTTGCAGCAACTCCTTGGGCAACCACCATCCACCATCTCTAAGTCTTTCGGAGTGGTGCAGGGATCAATCAGATCTAATGATGTCTCTATTGGAACGTAGTTTCACAGTTTGACCTGTTGGATATCTCTCAACGCAGCCCTCAAAATCTCCTAGGTATTCCCGATGTTCCTGGCTTCTACCAGCTTAGTTTGAACGTGTGTAGCCTTCTTTTTATATAGAAGAATGGAGACCTGGGTCCCAAGTATCTCTTCAAATTTGAATTCCCTCAAAAGTAACTTCCTTACAGGATTAGGAATTGTCATTTGCTCACATTTCTCCTCTTATTAGGAATTGATAGGCTATTTGTGTCGTGTCATATCTTGTCAATCCACATGATAAACGACACACAATGAGCTTCCATTTTATTTACGTCGTGTCAACTCACAAAATAAGCGGGTCGTGTTTGTATCCAAGGTTTCAACTCGATTTCAAATTTGTGTCATGTTTGTGTTGAATGTATTCGTATTCGTGTTAAATTCATACCATATCGTGTCGACCTGAATTGCCACCCCAAATATACACCACTTGCATATATAAGAAGATGCAAGATGAATGAACTAACTCATCAATTTTTTTAAGACTTGGACTCTTTCTTTGATTTTTTTTATTGGTTCATTAATTATTTGATTAATTTAGTTTGAACTTTGTTTGAATCATAAAAAATCTTCTCAAAATCATTTTCTCCATTTCCCATTCATAAATTCAAAATCACTAATTATAACAATTTTTTTATCACTTGAATTGTTTCTTTCTCTTCTCTTTGAATATTAGTGTCTCATTTCATTTTAATTTTTTACCAGAGGATGTGCATAAGAGGCCAAAATAAATTTAAGTGAGTTGGGTTGATGCAGATAACAAGAAAGAAAGATGGGAGGGGAGCCATTTGAAACACCCAGTAATTGGCCAACAACTCAACCATCCAAAGTAACTGGACCTTTATCACAAAGTAGTACCCGAAGTGGATCCTCTCATGTTGAAAAAGACATGATATGGTCATGCGGGCAATCATAATCATACAAAGATGAATCAATGATGATAAAAGAAAATAAAAAAAGAAGATAAAATAAGTAGCTACTAAATCATAACCGTTGATTTACCTTTGCATGATTATAATTGTCCCACCTGACCAATCATTTTTTTTTAAACATGAGAGGATCAATTTCCAGCATATAATCCTTCCTAGCTATTCTCCCTTTTATCTTATTACATGAATACCAAGGATTTGATACATTATTTATTAAATAGGTAAAAATAAAAGAAAAGTAATTATATTTTTGTTATAAATTTTTTATTTTTGTCACACTCATAAAAATGAGTGGATTCCATTATAATGATAAGAAAAAAAAATATAACGAGACTCATTTGTTTTTACGTGAGTTTGGTAAAAAAAGTTTTCAACAGTAAAAATAGAAATATTTTTATCAAAAATAAATTATTTATATTATTTTCACCCATATATTTTTTTTGGTAGTCCATCCATATTTTATTTTGGTAAAAAAGTTAATATTCTTGTGGCACTGAAAATGTGATGGAAAGGCGCATAATTTAATGGGAAAAATGTTTGTCATTTTAAATGACACAAAGTTATGTCATTTTTAATAAAATTACGTCGTTTTAGTGTGTTTTGTCATTCTCTCTCCTCCATTTTCTTTTTATTTCTAATTTTATAAATTAGAAAAAATGACAAAACACACCAAAACGACATAGTTTCATTAAAAATGACATAACTTTGTGTCATTTTAAATGACAAACACTAAACCCTAATTTAATTAGTATAATGAAATTTATATTATTTTATTTTTAATTTGAAATTTAAAAAATATTATATCTATGTACAATGGAAAAGACGAAAAGTGAATAAGACTTTTTTTACATAAAAGTATTTCTATAATTTTGTTATGAATATACTTTTGAATAATGGGCCATGTCTTCCAACATGTTTACATATATGTGCCCTCATCTTCATGAGTAACATTACTTACATATATCTTTATAGCATGAGGTTATATTTATAAATTTTTTATTTACAAATTCTTATAAATTATATTAAGTACGACCGATTATATTAAGGGTGTTCATCAACCGATTCAAACCGCGGTGTTCGAATAGAAAAATTGATAATCGAATAAATTGAAAATCGAAAAAAAACCACAAATTTTAATTGGATTTGATCGGATTTTAGATTGATAGATGAAAATCGATCCAATCCAAACCGATCTAATATATTTATTTTCTTCTACTTACTTTGATCTTTCCTCAATCATAGCCCAAAAATTTCTAAACCTAAGATCCATTCACCCATCAACTAAACCCAAGAAAAAATATAGTCACATCTCCGCAACAAAATTTCATCTAGTATACCTTTGTATTTCATTGTCCAAAAAGAAAACTATTATCGTTTCATGATGCTTTTGTAATTAAAAAAATTTACAAAGTCAATATATACAAAAGATGTTATTTGCACAATAATAATGAAATAAATTTTAGGATTTTCAAAAATCGAAAACCGATCCAATCCAAACCGAAAAAAATTGGATCGGATCGGATTTGAAAAAAATCCAAACCGAATGGATGATTACATGATCAAACCCAAGGGATTGAATTAGATGATTTTTGCCTCCAAAACCGATTAAATCCAGACCGCGAACACCCATAGATCATACTTCAATCAAGAGTATATGACCAGTCAAATTTAGTATAATTTATAAAAAAATAATAATAAACGAATCATTCTCCATCTTTCTAGAAACCATTCTATTTATCAAATTAATATTCGATTGCTTTAACTTTACATATATATATTTTCTTCTCATTTCATTAAAATTAATTTAAATAGAATATTTATATATTTTTACTTTTGAATCTACATGTCACTACTTTTTTTAGAAAAATGAATTGAAAAAACTGCAGCTTATATTGTCCAATCATTAATATATATATATATATATATATATATATATATATATATATCTCATAAGTTTAAATTAGAGAAAGATATATCAACCAAAATTACTTACCAAAAAAAATATCAACCAAAATTTAGGTTTTATTGTGAAATTAAATAAATAAATTAATTGAATAAAAATTTAAATTAAAAAACACACTTCATCAATGTTACTAAATCCGAACCAGTTTAACTCAATCGAGATATCGATCAATGAGTTAATGGTGAAACTGCATAAATTGAATTTATATAAAAATATATAATTTGGTCTAGTTGGTAACATGTTTTTTTCGGTCAATGATAAATTATCTACATTAAGACCAAAATGATGTTATTTTGGGGTCGAAATTAAAGTATTTTTATAATTATAATTTATTTTAGGGTTATAATAATCTTTCTCATTATTATTTTTTTTAAATTTTTCAACCCAAAACGACATCATTTTGAGAGTGAATATAGATAAATTATCTAATTTCTCTATAAAAATATTAAAGTCATAAAATATTTTGTCACAATTTCAAAATCGCTTCAATCAACAAACCTGGTTTTTGACCGGTTTACTTAATTTTCAGGTCCGACCGGCCAATCGGGTCAGTTTTAATAACAAAATTTAAATTTAAAATAACACACCTCATAAAATTTTAAAAACTTCATTTAGCAATTATTATAAAATTACTTAAATATATAGATTAGATAAGAAATTTAAATTAGAGATAAAAGAATTATAAATCTGGTTTAAGGTTTATTGTGAGATTATATAAATATATATAAATTACAAATTTAATCTTTTTTTTACAAATAAAAGATAATTTATTTTCTGTACACACACAAATTGATGGATCCGCAGTCATATTAGTTCCACACACATCGCTGTGCACGAAAGTTGAACCAAGCTTAACAATAAAAGAAGAGTCTATTTAATCTCATGTTACATGAGAGAAGATCTCTCATGTTGTAGACTCACATGTGGTGGAGTCAGTCTTTTAAAAAAATAAAAAGTAAAAAATGTGTCACAGTTTTCGATGGATCTATTGAAGATAAAACTATTCTTATGCAATATAAGAGTGGTTTTTTCCATAAAAAAAACACTTATATATTAATAATATCTCACATGAACTCAAATATGTGATAGCTTTAATAAGATAATAAAGGTAAGTAGCAGTATTTTTTTTATATAATATTTTTTTATATTATAAAAGATTAAAAAATACATGATGTTTATATTTTTTTCTTTTCTTTCTCTCCACGTCACCATGTACACTTCTACGAGTGAATTTTGGGTACCATTGCGGTACCGGTAGGTACACCCTTACTCCATTTAGAAAATATCAAATGTATAAAGGTAAATAAATAAAAAATAAAAGATACATATGATATTAAAATTTTCTTATTTTGGAAAGATAAGGTACTGAATTCAGTACCACCGTGGTATTCAAATTTTTTCCCATTTCTACATATGTAGAAGATAATATTTTTTTGATAATATAAAAAAATATTAAATTCATATTTTTTTAAAGGGAAATTTTGTTATCTCCTATTAACATAAATGAATCGATTTAAAAGAAAAACATGTTATTCAATATGAGGATAATATAATAGAGTAATCTCATCAAACATCA
>JAVKPL010006876.1:0-27261 GCA_032173675.1 Gastrolobium villosum
ATGTTTTGCAGGTATACAGAAGGGACAAGAATAGGAGGAATTGGGCTTCGCTTGCAAAATTAGAAGGAAGAACGAAGGATTGGAGGGCATGGAGTTGGTTACGCGTTGTTAAAAGGAAGAACGAAGGAAGAGGAGGGCATCAGAAAATTCAGAACGTCTTGGGCCCTTTTTGGGATTGGGAAAATTCAGAACGTCTTGGGCCCTTTTTGGGATTGGGAGAGAGTGGAACCTCTCATATGTTTCCACATTATCATACATTTTGCTTGTTAGTTTTCTGTTGGAAGCTCTGTATTAATTTCTTGCAATTCTGCTGTCTGTAATTTCTTAATTCTGGTTGTAATGAAAAACATGAAATATATAAAAGAGGATGATTCAGGTTCACTACTCGAGTAATATTGTCTTAGATTAATTACTGTTGCTTGGTCTTTATCACAATGCTTCGGAATTTTGTGGAACATTTGAAATGGAAAAACTTTAATGTATGTGCTGTGTACTTTTACTCGATTCACAGGTTTGTGATAGTTTGCTTAAATCATGCTTCCTTTTAAGCTATTGACTCTCTCTTTTTCCTTCTGACTTTCTGACTTCCGATTATTGTATTCTTATTATTTTTGTTGACACTAATAATTTTAAAACATTTCTAGTTCATGACAGATGTGACCAAATTTATAAGTGGATGCATGGCATGCCTTTCTGCAATGGTTCAACTTGAACTGCCTCATGTTAATATCCTTTCAAAAATGCCTCATGTTAATACACTTTTGCAGCACTGCTTGGTGCGTTTGAAAGTTCAGTCTTCACATGCACAAATTTGTCTATCAAGCTTACATTGTTAATAGATAATATCTCATTAGATTGTTTCAATTTGAATCGGGGACTTGTACAATTTAGCTTCCAAATGGGGAGAAAAATTGGGACGGATGCTTGGTCAATCTCTTATCACCACATGCTTGGTTAGGACATGAAATGTTTTTAGACCCTTGAACCTTGGTTACTAATTCTGATAGCATTCAAAAAATTTGAACTTATATTAAAAAGTTTGATGTAGGCAAGAACACACTCCGGAGGTTTGTTGAATTGTTTTGAAAATCTTGTTTTCTCTTGCAAAACCGAATTCTAGTTCAACTTATTCTCTGAATTTTCAAACAGTGGTTAAGTAAATTCACTTAAGAATCAGTTAATAATAGAAAATTGTAAACCACAGAATTGTCAAACAATTTTTTTAATATAAGAAACTATCAAAAGTAAAAGCACATTTCACACGCCTTTTAAAAGAAAAGGTTGTTGAAAGAATTTCATGAATGTCAACTTTGAAAAGCCTTTTGAAGCTTCTCAACACTTTGATTTTAACAGACTAAATACTAAATAAGAAGAAGACATGGAAAAAACATATTAATATGGTGATTTATCTTGTCCACTCCATATCTTGCTTTGCCGGTTAGGTTGATTGATCATTTTGCTAAATTTAAAATTGGAAGAAAATGATCAATTAGCTCTTGCCAGTTACATATAGTCTTGAGCAAATAACTAGTTTTTTTTGATATTTTCATTTAGGCTACATGTATTCTTTTACATTTAAGCTTCTTCAAGTTCGCTTCAAAACAAATCCAATGATTATTACAAATTCCTTGATTAATTTTTTTTTTTCATTTAGGCTACATGTATTCTTTTACGATTAAACCTTTTCAGGTTCGCTTCAAAATAAATCCAATGATTATTACAAATTCCTTGATTAAAATTATAATAACTCGAACCATTAAATTGTAATTTTGAGAATTAATTAAGAATTAAAAGAAATGAATTAGAAGAATAATGCATTTTTCTTCCTGCACAATTTTTACTTTAATTAGAATATTTTGGGCATTTTAGATAATAAAAGCATTTTTTTTTATATTTACGAGATTACTAATAGACACTATAATTACAATAGATTTAAGTGATAAATTTGAAACCATAGAAACTTAAAGTGATATACCCAATAACAATAAAAAGTGAAAGCGATATTTTTCCAATTTATATTCAAGAGATAAAATTGATATTTGGTTGGTGTCTTATGGAATAAAATAGGAATTTACATTTTTTTTGAAAAAAAATTCTTTGGAAAGATTTTCAAAAGTTTGCTATAATCTTAAAAAAAAATGGGTGACAGGGCTTTACAAAGTGTGCCAGAAAAATAATCAGAACATAAAATTTGTAGATTTGTGGAATGAGGCTTTCAACGTTTTCGTAGATAAAAAATTTGTTGGACGAAGTATTTATAGTCTCAAGACAAACACTAAGATAACCTCTCTTATGAATATGTATGTTTCTCCCTCAATTATACACTTTTGAAATCTAATCTTTCATACGCTTTGCACACACGCCATTATTCATTGGCTTCAAATCATATTATCTTAATTTGTCGTGACCCGTGATTACCTCCTACATAATTAATCCCTGACCCATGTATTTAATATTAACAACAATTATCCCTTCGCATCTAATGTGTAAAAAGAGCTCAATGAGCTCGTGCAACATACGAATATGGTTTCTTAGTACCCATATAAATTTTACACTTTTAATCATCTCTATCCAGCCTTCTTCTTCTGCTATTATGTTGGGGTTGGCCCGTATGAGAAAAGAACAGAGAACGAAAAACGAGTATTCAGATTTTTATTCAGATAAACATCTCAATAGTTTACAAAGTTCTTTTATATCACAAGTATGAACTAGCTTCTAACCCTGACAGCAAATCCCTCACTTCCTAATTGTACAACACCTCAGCGTCCACTTTACACCTCAACTAATTGTTCCACTAAATGTAATAGCCCGTGTTAACCCGGATTGTTAACACACTATCGTATTAAGCCACGCTTAATTAAAATGCGGAATAACTTTTTCTTTAATTCAATTATGACGTCATTAACTTAACCAACTTGATTACTTAATCATTTTCATAAAATTACTGCCTGTATGTAAATTGCAAGACAACTAACTGAATACCTCGTACATAAATAAAATGTGAGTATCTAGAACCGCGGGACTACAACATGCAGCCTGGGTCAAAATCCTGATACATTAATTACAACAGCGAATTAAAAGACAATAACAATCATGTGGCATGGACAAACCCCATGCTCACCAAATAAGGCAACAATGCCCAATATCAGTCATAACATAAACTTAACATAAATAACGCTGAAAACATAACAGCAGTCAAATAAACAGCAATCCACAACCAGCACGTCAGCATGTCATAAATATCAACTCAGCTCTGGCCTCCTGCCACCTGAGCCCTCAACATTACCTGATCCTGAAATAACCGTCCCCAAACGTGGGGTGAGATCTCTAACAAGAAATCTCAGTAAGACAAGGGGTCCTCAAGGAGTCTCCACCCAAGCTCACTTACATGTGTAATATAAGTTCTAAAAACAGTATTTACAATATAAGTTCCAAAATCATGCGATGCAGCAATTAATCATGTCATGTGTGCTTTCAAATCTACTGGCCAGAGAAATGTAGGAATACGTCTATGCCTACATGAGTACATGGATACTACCTGCACCTCACCCACATGCTTCTCCATCTTGTATGTACTACATACTCAGGATTGTCGTCTAGGTGGACACCACATGCATCATAAAAATCTCATTGCATATAAATAGCTCAACAGCATTTCCAAAATAATCAAAGCATGTAACACAGCATGCATAAACCCATCCCCATGGGACATGGTGGAACATCAAAATGGCTAAACCGAGGACACGAAAGCTTACCTTGCAAGCTAGCTATCCAAGCCAAGAGTCCAACCACTCACAAGTCCACAAACAGCAGTATCACAATCTGATATGGACCAACATTACATCAATATTAATGCATCTCAAGCATACCACTTTAAAGACTACGCCTTTCTTTTACGTTTTACGTCTTAAGGCTTCCAACAAAGCCATAAGCCCTTAATCATGTGATTCTGACTTAGTCCATTAATTACAGAAGTTCAACTTCCTTAAACTAGGGTCCACACACACCCAATAGCTTACTGTTCATACAGTACAGCTACTGTCTGCGCAGAACCCAGGATATCCGGATATCAGAAGGGGCATATCCGGATATGCCATATCCGGATATCACACTGGACATATCCGGATACCCAGATCCCATATCCGGATATCAATATCCGGATATCATATCCGGATACTGATATCCGGATATCTGTTCGACAAATATCCGGATATCTCACGACAGAATGCAGTTTCTGCATTTCGTGAATATCCATCCCAAAGATCCAACTTTTATCACATGTACACGTTAAAGCATGCATCTTTAATTCATTTTAGGTTCATATACCTTATACCCTCTTGTTTACTCATTAAACATGGCCAAGACATCAACTTTAAGCATTGAAACTTAAGATCAAAGGTGAGGGAACTTACCAAAGCTCAAAACAGAGGCAAGGTGTGCTCTTGGAGCTCTCCCAAGGTTCCTCAAACTCAACCTAAGTAGGAGCACGAAAATGGCACTTCAAGATGGGTTCTTGCACCACAAGAAGGCACTTTGAAGCTCACAATGACTACCACAAGGTAGCCATCACTAAAGCTCCAAACTCATGCTCACTAATCTCACACACACAGCCTTCTCAACTCAGAAAACAAGGTTCACCACACACAACCATGGTGCATAGAAGAAGGAGGGTGAAGAATCAAAGCCAAAGGTGCCAACTTTGATCAAAGAAGAGAGAAAACCAATGAAACAGTGTTTTCCCCCACAAGAACACAACCCCACCACCCTTCAGCCCCCTCACTCTCACGTTCTGAATAGTAAACCTAGGGTTGTGTGCCTTAGTGTGCCTATTTATAGGCACATGGCCACTAATCGCGCAGTATTAGCCTTAATCGCAAAGTAAAAGATCTTGATCTCAAACTTCGGATTCTAGACCTACGCATTTTTCTAAGATTTGTCATATTTTTATTTTATTTTTCGGAGCACCTTTCCGGTACGCGCTTTTCCATAGCCAGTATCAGTTCTGGCATCAGTTTACGTCATTTTGACTTGAAACTTGTTTTACAAGTCCTACATAATATTCTAGTAATTATCATGCATTCGTTATAATTTTCCGGGATACTTTTCCGGTACGCATTTATACCGAGTAGCAGAACCGGTATCTGCGCTTTTCTTCCGAAAAGCGACTTTCAGCATTTTTACTCACTCAATATAATTATCTAAGCCCATTAATAATTATTAGGGTCAATTATGGAATTATTTCCTAATTATCATAATTAACTTACTAATTACCTTAGTTAGCGGTGCGGGTTCTTACATTCACCCCACCTTTTTAATGATTTTGTCCTCAAAATCAGAAACATACCTGTCTCGAAAGTCGGGATACTGTCGGAGAAGCTCATCCTCTCGCTCCCAGGTACACTCCTCAGGAGTTCTTCCTGACCATTGCACCTTGACCATCGGAATGATCTTGCTCCTAAGTTGTTTCTCGCCTCGATCGAGAATCTTAAGTGGTCCGACGAGAGTCTTTAGGTTCTCCCGAACCTCCACGTCATCCGGCTGCACCACGTGCGAAGGGTCTGCTATGTACTTCCGAAGCTGAGACACGTGAAACACGTCGTGGATGTTGGCTAAGTTTGGAGGTAAGGCGAGTCGATAGGCAACTGGTCCTACTCTACCAAGGATCTGGTAGGGCCCAATGAATCGCGGGCTCAACTTCCTCACGCCGAGTGCCCGTCCAACACCGGTGACAGGTGAAAGTTTCACAAACACGTGCTCACCCTCACTGAACTCCAGTGGTCGATGCTTGACATCATAGTAGCTTTTCTGACGATTCTGCGCCTGCTTCAACTTTTCCCTGATCATCTGGATCTGTAGGGTAGTATCTTGGACAAAGTCCAAGCCAAACAGCTCTTTATCTCCAACCTCAGACCAGCAAGTAGGTGTGCGACACCTCCTACCATACAGCGCCTCGTAGGGTGCCATGCCCAGACTAGCATGGAAACTGTTGTTGTACGAGAATTCTACCAACGGAAGGTACCTATCCCATGCAGAACCCTGCTCCAACGTGCAAGCTCTCAGCATGTCCTCCAATGTCTGGATGGTCCGCTCAGTCTGTTCGTCAGTCTGAGGGTGATAGGCGGTACTCAATCTCAACTGCGTACCAAAAGCCTCCTGCAGCGCCTCCCAGAACCGAGATGTGAACTTCGGGTCCCTATCACTGATGATACTCTCGGGCACCCCGTGAAGCCTCACTATCTCGCGGACATATAGTTTGGCCAACTGCTCTGTAGTGAAGCTCACCTTCACTGGAAAAAAATGGGCAGACTTGGTCAATCTGTCCACTATGACCCAGATAGAATCACAACCAGCCTGAGTCTTAGGCAATCCCACCACGAAGTCCATGGAAATACTCTCCCACTTCCACTGTGGAATTTCAAGAGGTTGAAGTTTACCAGACGGTTTCTGGTGCTCGATCTTTACTTTCTGACATATCAAACACTTGGACACGTAGACCGCTATGTCCTTCTTCATGCCCGGCCACCAAAAATTCCTCTTTAAGTCCTGGTACATTTTTGTGGCACCAGGGTGGATAGTAAATCGGCCCTTATGAGCCTCTGCCATAACCTCTTCGGTCAGTGGCCCTCGAGGAATAACAATCCTCTTCTGGAACAGCAGCAATCCATCCTCGTTCCAAGACACACCGTCCTGGTTTTTAACATAATCAAGGCACTCTCTTTGCACTTGCGCCTCTTTAATCTTTTCCATCAGCTCATTAATCACTTCTGCTGTTTCCATTTCGAGCAGTGAGCCCCCAAACAAGGAGTTCACTCTCAAGTCTCTGAACTTCTCGATCATCTCGTATTCGCTCATCATCAAACTGGATAAGCTCACGGATTTCCGACTCAAAGCATCGGCTACCACATTGGCCTTGCCAGGATGGTACCTCAACTCAAAGTCGTAGTCCTTCAAGAACTCCATCCATCTTCGCTGTCTCATGTTCAACTCCTTCTAGTCAAACAGATACTTCAGGCTCTTGTGATCACTGAATACAGCAAACTTCATGCCAAACAGGTAATGCCTCCAAATCTTGAAAGCAAAAACAATGGCTGCCAACTCCAAGTCGTGAGTCGGGTAGTTCTCCTCATGTGGTTTCAACTGTCTTGAAGCGTAAGCAACCGCTTTCCCTTTCTGCATCAGCACCCAGCCTAGCCCCTTTCCAGAAGCATCGCAGTATAACTCAAACTGTTCCGCAGGATCAGGAAGAACTAACACTGGAGCAGTAGTCAGTCTCTCCTTCAACTCCTGGAAACACTCCTCACACTCATGTGTCCACACGAATGGAGTCTCCTTTCGGGTAAGGCGAGTCATCGGTAGCACCATCTTGGAGAATCCCTCGATGAACCTCCTATAGTAGCCTGCCAAACCCAGAAAGCTTCTTACTTCTGTAACCGTCTTGGGTCTCTCCCAATCCATCACGACCTCAATCTTGTTAGGGTCAACTGCAACTCCATTAGCAGAAATTACATGACCCAGAAATTTTACCGCCATGAGCCAAAACTCACATTTCGACGGCTTAGCATATAGCTTTTTCTCTTTTAGCACTTGCAAAACAATCTTCAAGTGCTCAGTATGCTCCTCCTCCGTCTTGGAGTAAATCAAAATGTCGTCAATGAAGACGATCACAAACTGATCCAGGTACGGCTGGAATATCCTGTTCATGTAGTCCATGAACACTGCGGGTGCATTGGTGAGTCCAAACGGAATCACCAAGTACTCATAGTGCCCGTACCTTGAGCGAAACGCTGTCTTTGGGACATCCTCCGGCTTTACCCGTATCTGATGATAACCGGACCGGAGATCAATCTTGGAATACACACAAGCACCCCTGAGCTGGTCCAGCAAATCATCAATGCGTGGAAGAGGGTACTTGTTCTTGATTGTCACCTTGTTCAACTGTCTGTAGTCGGTGCACAACCGCATGGTCCCATCTTTCTTTTTCACAAAAATGACCGGTGCTCCCCAGGGAGACACACTCGGCCGAATAAAGTCTTTCGCTGAAAGCTCCTCAATGTGCTTCTTCAGCTCCGCCAACTCTGGTGGCGACATCCGGTATGGAGCCAACGATATAGGCCCCACACCAGGCAATAAGTCTATGGAGAACTCTATCTCCCTCTGCGGTGGAAACTCAGGAATCTCCTCAGGAAACACCTCGAGGAACTCCTTCACCACAGGAATGCCAGTGAGATCCTCCTGTGTCCCACTCACCAAACCTCCCAACATGACATAGCCAAATGCCCCTGCTCTCAAGGCCCTCCTCGCCTGCAGGACTGAAATGAACGGTGAGGAACTGGCTGTGGACCCACCCGGAGACATCACCACTCTCTTGGCACAGCAATCAATCATTGCACAGTTTCTGGACAACCAATCCATGCCCAGAATAATCTCAAGGTTGGCCATCGGCAATCCTATCAGATCTACCGAGAAATCACGGCCATCCCACTGAAACGCTACATCGCGATGAACAGTGGAGGTCAAAGACTTTTCTCCGGTGGCGGTGGTCACCCGCATCGGTGGAGAAAGCACATCACTGGGCAACTCAAGCCCCACAGCAATAGGGGTAGCAACAAAAGAGTGTGTTGCCCCAGAATCAAACAAAACATCAACAGCTGAACCGCCAATGGTAACAGTACCTCTGACCAGGTTCGGAGCTCTGTCCGACTGCTGACGATCAAGTGTGTAGACTCGTCCTGTAGTAGGTGGCACTGCTGGTGCCCCAATAGGAACCATCTGCAATGGCATAGCCTGCACTGCAGCAACTCTCGCCGTCGGGCAATCTCTGGAGTAGTGGCCCTCCTTGCCACACTGGAAGCATATCAACTGTCCGGTAGAGCACGGCCCAAAGTGTGACTTCCCGCATCCAGAGCATCTGGGAGCAGGAGGTCTCGCGGTGTTCCCCTGAGTAACAATCTTTCTAAACTGATTTGGCGCTTGCTTAGCCGCCATCTGCTTGCCCTTGCCCTTATTCGCGAAATTTTTATTCTTCCAAGGAGCGGAACCGCCGGTACCCTGTGGCACCTCAATCTTGGCCTTCTTGGCCTGACTCGCATGGCAGTAGTCCTCGATGTCGCGGCACTGCTGTACCAACGCTCCGAAGTCTCTCGAAGCAGAACCAGCGAGATGTCCAGCAATATCCTCATTAAGTCCCCTCCGGAACTTGGCCGCAAGAAAAACGGGAGTCGGTCTCGCCATGCGGAAATGAGAGAACTTGACCAGCTCATTAAACTTGGCCAGGTACTCGTCAATAGACAACGAGCCCTGTACCAACCAATCAGACTCCCCCTGCTTCCTCTCCTGTGAGTCATAAGGGAAGTACTGACCCAGGAAGCTTTCCTCGAAGAATGGCCACGTCATCACATGGCCCTGCATCTCGTAGACCTGAGAAAGGTTGGTCCGCCACTCATGGGCCTCGCCCTCCAGCATGTACGTGGCGAACAACAGCTTCTGCGGATCCGTGCATTGCATGATCCGGAAAATCTTGTCCAGCGCCTGAAGCCATCTCGCAGCAGCAATGGGATCATACGATCCGTCAAAGGTAGGTGGCTTATGCTTGCGGAAAGCATTCAGCCGGCGATCGATCTCGTCACGATCCTCAGCAAGTACGGGGATAGTCTGCATAGCCCCCGTCAAGTGACTACCCTCACCCATCTGGCTCTGGGTGTCCTCCTGTTGACTAGGCGGAGGTGGAGGCGGTGGCGGCGGTGGAGGACCCTGGCCAGCAGCAGGACCAGCCCTCAACTCCTCCAACATGACCCTCATCATAGTCATGTTGACCATCCGGTTCTCCTCCAGAACCTCTGCCGTGGTTTGCCGGTTCGCATCTCGAATAGCGTCCAGCATCGCCCGGTTCGCCAGCCTCGTGGCTTCCTGGTCGGCTAGTCGGGCCGCCTGCATCTCAGCTAATGCAGCCAGGACAGGATCCGTCTGATCCTCGCTCGTACTCGTGTTCCTCCTTGGTGGCACCATGACTCTGCATAAGTTACACAAAGAATGAGTTGATCAGGCCCACGCCATGTGGTCACATATGCATCATCATGACACATACCAGTCAGAGAGAACACAAAGTAGACACGCAACGACACATCCTAAGTTATTGCAATACATACAGGCTTTTCCCTAGAAAGTGCTCTGATACAATAAAATGTAACAGCCCGTGTTAACCCGGATTGTTAACACACTATCGTATTAAGCCACGCTTAATTAAAATGGGGAATAACTTTTTCTTTTAATTCGCTGTTGTAATTAATGTATCAGGATTTTGACCCAGGCTGCATGTTGTAGTCCTGCGGTTCTAGATACTCACATTTTATTTATGTACGAGGTATTCAGTTAGTTGTCTTGCAATTTATATACAGGCAGTATTTTTATGAAAATGATTAAGTAATCAAGTTGGTTAAGTTTAATAACGTCATAATTGAATTAAAGAAAAAGTTATTCCGCATTTTAATTAAGCGTTGCTTAATACGATAGTGTGTTAACAATCCGGGTTAACACGGGCTGTTACATACCATAAAATGTAACACCCCGTGTTAACCCGGATTGTTAACACACTATCGTATTAAGCCACGCTTAATTAAAATGCGGAATAACTTTTTCTTTAATTCAATTATGACGTCATTAACTTAACCAACTTGATTACTTAATCATTTTCATAAAATTACTGTCTGTATGTAAATTGCAAGACAACTAACTGAATACCTCGTACATAAATAAAATGTGAGTATCTAGAACCGCAGGACTACAACATGCAGCCTGGGTCAAAATCCTGATACATTAATTACAACAGCGAATTAAAAGACAATAACAATCATGTGGCATGGACAAACCCCATGCTCACCAAATAAGGCAACAATGCCCAATATCAGTCATAACATAAACTTAACATAAATAACGCTGAAAACATAACAGCAGTCAAATAAACAGCAATCCACAACCAGCACGTCAGCATGTCATAAATATCAACTCAGCTCTGGCCTCCTGCCACCTGAGCCCTCAACATTACCTGATCCTGAAATAACCGTCCCCAAACGTGGGGTGAGATCTCTAACAAGAAATCTCAGTAAGACAAGGGGTCCTCAAGGAGTCTCCACCCCAAGCTCACTTACATGTGTAATATAAGTTCTAAAAACAGTATTTACAATATAAGTTCCAAAATCATGCGATGCAGCAATTAATCATGTCATGTGTGCTTTCAAATCTACTGGCCAGAGAAATGTAGGAATACGTCTATGCCTACATGAGTACATGGATACTACCTGCACCTCACCCACATGCTTCTCCATCTTGTATGTACTACATACTCAGGATTGCCGTCTAGGTGGACACCACATGCATCATAAAAAGCTCATTGCATATAAATAGCTCAACAGCATTTCCAAAATAATCAAAGCATGTAACACAGCATGCATAAACCCATCCCCATGGGACATGGTGGAACATCAAAATGGCTAAACCGAGGACACGAAAGCTTACCTTGCAAGCTAGCTATCCAAGCCAAGAGTCCAACCACTCACAAGTCCACAAACAGCAGTATCACAATCTGATATGGACCAACATTACATCAATATTAATGCATCTCAAGCATACCACTTTAAAGACTACGCCTTTCTTTTACGTTTTACGTCTTAAGGCTTCCAACAAAGCCATAAGCCCTTAATCATGTGATTCTGACTTAGTCCATTAATTACAGAAGTTCAACTTCCTTAAACTAGGGTCCACACACACCCAATAGCTTACTGTTCATACAGTACAGCTACTGTCTGCGCAGAACCCAGGATATCCGGATATCAGAAGGGGCATATCCGGATATGCCATATCCGGATATCACACTGGACATATCCGGATATGTCATATCTGGATACCCAGATCCCATATCCGGATATCAATATCCGGATACCATATCCGGATACTGATATCCGGATATCTGTTCGACAAATATCCGGATATCTCACGACAGAATGCAGTTTCTGCATTTCGTGAATATCCATCCCAAAGATCCAACTTTTAACACATGTACACGTTAAAGCATGCATCTTTAATTCATTTTAGGTTCATATACCTTATACCCTCTTGTTTACTCATTAAACATGGCCAAGACATCAACTTTAAGCATGGAAACTTGAGATCAAAGGTGAGGGAACTTACCAAAGCTCAAAACAGAGGCAAGGTGTGCTCTTGGAGCTCTCCCAAGGTTCCTCAAACTCAACCTAAGTAGGAGCACGAAAATGGCACTTCAAGATGGGTTCTTGCACCACAAGAAGGCACTTTGAAGCTCAGAATGACTACCACAAGGTAGCCATCACTAAAGCTCCAAACTCATGCTCACTAACCTCACACACACAGCCTTCTCAACTCAGAAAACAAGGTTCACCACACACAACCATGGTGCATAGAAGAAGGAGGGTGAAGAATCAAAGCCAAAGGTGCCAACTTTGATCAAAGAAGAGAGAAAACCAATGAAACAGTGTTTTCCCCCACAAGAACACAACCCCACCACCCTTCAGCCCCCTCACTCTCACGTTCTGAATAGTAAACCTAGGGTTGTGTGCCTTAGTGTGCCTATTTATAGGCACATGGCCACTAATCGCGCAGTATTAGCCTTAATCGCAAAGTAAAAGATCTTGATCTCAAACTTCGGATTCTAGACCTACGCATTTTTCTAAGATTTTTCATATTTTTATTTTATTTTTCGGAGCACCTTTCCGGTACGCGCTTTTCCATAGCCAGTATCAGTTCTGGCATCAGTTTACGTCATTTTGACTTGAAACTTGTTTTACAAGTCCTACATAATATTCTAGTAATTATCATGCATTCGTTATAATTTTCCGGGATACTTTTCCGGTACGCATTTATACCGAGTAGCAGAATCGGTATCTGCGCTTTTCTTCCGAAAAGCGACTTTCAGCATTTTTACTCACTCAATATAATTATCTAAGCCCATTAATAATTATTAGGGTCAATTATGGAATTATTTCCTAATTATCATAATTAACTTACTAATTACCTTAGTTAGCGGTGCGGGTTCTTACACTAAACTACTCATGTGCCACTCACGTTACATATCCATCTAACAGAGTAGAACTTCTCTTTCATACGACTGGACCTCCTAACATATTGTATAGTCTGAAATAAGTCATTTCCCTGAAATTGAGAGAGTGCTTACACACTACTACCACAATTAGCCTCAAGTAAATCGATCGTGCCGTGACGCAAGGATCCTCACATATTTACTCCTCAAGAGGTAAACTTAAACCATGATGATTGGTTACTTTACAAAACAGCAACGGTCTAAACGCTTCCCCATATCCAATTACTCTAACATCTAACACGTGTGGAAAAACAGATTCAATTATGATTTAGAATTAGTGTTCCCATTCTCAGTTATTCAATTGCATTAGAAGGCAGAAATATGAATAATTAGAAGGCATATTTGAGTCTTTATCTCTTAAAAACGAAGCAACACAGCCATTTGGTCTTATGGATGGCTAGTCGATTTATTCTTGAAAATGATTTTTGCCAATTTCTTACCCCGATGGCTATTCGCTTTTGTGTTCAATCAAAATTTGTCCGACTTTTTTTACCATGAGTTACTCATCTTGTTTAATTATTATTTTTATTTATTTTACAAGAGTAATTTCTTTGGTGATTACAGACATGTGATTACTCATCTTTTTTTACCATGAGATGGTTCTCCTAAACGAAATTTTTTATATTCATAATAACTTGAACCCAAGAACGTACTTACTGCCTATTTGGATCTTCTATTTCTTAAGCTAAAAGCTACTTATAAGCAGAACTTAGGTCAAACAGATTTTGAGAAATTTTTTTATAATAATTATTATTTTTTTTATAATGAAGGAAAAAGCTAAAAGCCAAAAGCTTCTAAGATGAGCTTTTTTTAAGTTCTTATCAATTTTTCTTGAATTGCGTGTTTTTTTTAAATGAAGAGTTATAAAGATAGAAAGTTTTTTCGTTGAAATATGTGCTTTTAAGTTAAAATTTATATGTAATCACCACACAACTTTTAGCCTTTTTTTTAATTTTTGTTTTTGTTTTACTTTAACTTATAAGTAACTTCTAACTTTAGAAAGATAGAATCCAGACAGGCTATTAATTAGAATCAAGCATATACCACTTATCGACTGTTACATAAATGAATTAGAAATTTTGTAGTGAGAATTTGTTATCCTTATCATTTTATCTGATTCTAACTGAATTAGTTGAGTAATCGTGTAACTCGTGAAAAAAAAGTTATAATAAAGGATTTTCTTGATTGCATGCCCCAACTTTAATTGTGTTTACAACAAGGGTTTTATATTTCTCATTTAACATGAGAATTCAAACTTTCCTACACACCATTCAATTTCCGTGCTGACATGGGTCCTACATCAAATTTTTTCTAACACATGGGTCCCACATGTTTTTTATCTCTACAACATGAAATTTCAATTCTTATTTTAACATGAGAAATATAAAACCCTTACAACAATGTCTTGTTGTTTTTCGTTGAAATCCCATTTAAATAATAGAACCCAAACTTTGTACATGACCAAATAAAATTGAAATAACACCTAAGCCATCCAAATTATTCTTCTTTACAAGACCATCTTGGAAAAAGCTTAATGCTTATGCGTATTAATTTAAATGTTTAAAAAATAAATAAAAGACATGAAATTATGCTTCAGCATTTTAATAGAGTCAATTAGCGTCTAGAAATTAAAAGGATATAAAAACACCTAGATTCCAAATATTTAACTTTAAATTAATAAATATCCACCTTCTGTTGCATGTAATACTTCTCAATATCATCAAAAGTTAAGCACAAAGAATCTCCCAAAGCATGTTTTACTCATTCAGTGCGAAACTGTTCTTAATCCTTCTGTTCTACATACTTGGCTTCCTCATCTTTGCACCTGCTGAAACAGCCTCAACTTTCAGCCATTACAACTGCACAAGCATGAATACATATGCTCGCAATAGTACTTACAAATTCAACCTAAACACACTCTTAACTGCACTTTCATCCAGAGCTTCTTCCAGCACCAACCAAGGTTTCTACAACACCACCATCAGTGGAATAAACACTTCAGACACTATATATGGACTCTTCATGTGCACGGGATACATAGAACTCTGTGGAGAATGTGTCAGGAACTCCATCAAGACACTTGCCTCAAGGTGTGCCTTCAATAAAGAAGCTATAATGTGGTCAGATGAATGCATGGTTCGTTACTCAAACAGGTCTTTCTTCAACACTATGGAGGAAAAGCCATCATGTTGCGTGCAGAACAAGGAAGATTATCGAGGGGTATTGGAAAGCTTCAACAAAGTGTTAAGATCCTTGATGGAAGATCTTCTAACTCAAGCAAGTGAAGCTCCAGTTGGTTCTAATAAATTTGCTGTCAAGAAAGAAATGATCTGAGGACAAATTCTTGTTTGGCCTTGCTCAGTGCATCCCAAACCTCTCCAAGGATAATTGCAGGCATTGCCTTGGGGATGCCATGGCTTATCTTCCTGTCCAATAATTAAGTGCCACTCATTTATCATTTAAGTAACTATGTTTACAAGGTTTAGAGGGTACCCATGTTGCACACAGCATACCTCCTCTACAATATATATATATATATATATATATATATATATATATTTCTAATATTTTACTGACTTCAAATATGTACTATCAACTAGTTAACAATGACAACATCCTAGGTTTCCAATTCCTCACAATCGGTTCCTATCATTAAAGAGGTTAGGATTTTTATTCACATTTTTATCCTTACACTTTATGGTGCGCTAAAATAAAAAGGGCCTACGACAAGCTGTCCCATTACTTGAATTCAAATAAAGCTAGATACCACAGCCTATGTGCGTTACTTTCAAGTTCCCCACAATTAATTAATACTAATAGCAGGTACTGTACCACATAGTTATATGGCTGAGCAGCAAGTAAATTAAATGACAAAATTAACTTCCTAGGACAGTTACGCAGGCTAAGCAAGGTCGGAGAAAAAAAACAACAGAACAAAACCAAAATTACATCAGCCTAAATACAGCAGACACACAATTCAGGGAATAAAGAGGCAGGCTAGCGCTTGAATATTTACCTCTTCTTGACTACACATCCAAGGTTCCAAATAGAACCAAGAGACAGCCCTCTACGTTCTCCTAATTTCCCATAGTCCGAATCCAGTTGCATGAAAGAAGAAGGAGTAGATCCAATCAAAGTAGAGTCATACACATGCAAAAAGAAAGAACTCAAGTGGGACTGATCGACCTTGGGAGAAACAAGGTGCCACCAGAAATCACCTCACCTTCTAAGAGGTTTCTTATCGGCTGAAAAAGGAGGTAGGGGGAAAATGAGCTGACGTTGCAACCTGCTTGCAAGAAGAGGTCTCCATCAAATCGTGGGGAATGAAGATGAATCACGAGTTAGAGGACATAATACTTCCATTGTTGCTGCAACACGGACAAGCAGTGAAGAGGGGTAAAGAGACTTGGGGGGTTCTGTCCTCTCTCAATGGACTCACGGTCACGGTGGAACTAATGGAGAGAGTGAAACGGACATGCAAACTGGGAAGTGAGGAGTTCAATCGACGGTGTGAGGGAGGTGAACTCAGTAGGTGTTTGGGACGTGTTTTGGTTTCTGCTTCTCAGGGTTTATGGTTTTTTTTTGAATCGATGTTGTCAATGACAAGTGCCGAGAGAGGAGAGATAATCTAAGGTTTTTTAGCATTCAGAATAAATTTTATCACTCAGGTTTAGTTTACTACCCTTATGCGCACCATTGAGAGGGATAAGGTTGGATGATAAGGCTGCCTCTTGCCCAAAGGATATTTGGATTACTACTCTCTCTTTATTGGCTGTATGCTTAATAAAAGTTGATTTGAGTTTGTCCAAGATCACAAGCAAAAAAAATCTGACTTTCTACTTACTCTATCATCCTATGCGCATAACAAAAGATTACAAGAAAATGAGCTTGCCATATGAAGCTCCTAACCCAATAGAGGACAGCCATGTAATTTTTCTTAGGATAAGGTTAAGATAGATAAAAGTGTGGGGCTGAAACTAGGTCCCATAAAAGGCTCATGGGCCATCGAATTTGGGGTAATTGGACCCAAAATTTATTTTTAAAGACTCTCCTATTTATGCGCTTGTAACGCCTGGAAACTTGCAAGGATTAACGACTGTCCCCACACACTAACACGAGACTTTTCAGCGTGCTTTGTCCTCACTCGCACACTTCCCGGGAAAACTTCCCAGGAGGTCACCCATCCCAGAATTGCTCTAAGTCAAGCACGCTTAACTGTGGAGTTCTTCCGATCCGGGCTACCGAAAAGTAGATGCATCTTGTTAGTATAGGTAGTACCAATTAATTCTTATAAGCCATTCACAACTGTACTGTCCCATACCAGCACAGTCTCTGGAATCCCTCTCTTTCCGGTGTTATTCGATTCATTCATGTATCCCCGTCGTTGGAAGCCTGCCAGGAGCCGCTCCTTGTCCGTGCCCTTGCGCACCGGCGATCAGTCCCCGCCCTCGTCAGCGCCCGGGATGTTACATGCCCACCAGCTTCCACCTGGTTCGTCCTCGAACCACACCGTACTGGATGAGAGGCCCTGCTCTGATACCACTTGTAACGCCTGACAACTTGCAAGGATTAACGACTGTCCCCACACACTAACACGAGACTTTTCAACGTGCTTTGTCCTCACTCGCACACTTCCCGGGAAAACTTCCCAGGAGGTCACCCATCCCAGAATTGCTCCAAGTCAAGCACGCTTAACTGTGGAGTTCTTCCGATCCGGGCTATCGAAAAGTAGATGCATCTTGTTAGTATAGGTAGTACCAATTAATTCTTATAAGCCATTCCCAACTGTACTGTCCCATACCAGCACAGTCTCTGGAATCCCTCTCTTTCCGGTGTTATTCGATTCATTCATGTACCCCCGTCGCTGGAAGCCTGCCAGGAGCCGCTCCTTGTCCGTGCCCTTGCGCATGTGGGAAAGGAAAATGCAAGGTATGGTTTTTCTTTTGGAGTCTCTATTCACTTAGGTTTCGGTTTGTTTAGGAAGAAAGAAGATGATGAAATAGTTTAATCTTGATTCTAACTTAACAAAGCAATTCCCCAGCCTATGATTCTGGACATACAATGCTTGGGATGATGGAAAGGGAGTGGGATGGCTAATTTAAAAAGCAAGCAAAGTCAGAAAAACAACTTAGGTTTTCCCCCTCTTTGGAGCGCTCAAAGAGGTGTAAGATGTGGTGGCAATTCTGCCCACTAAAGAGACATGCAAACTTACTTCCCCTCTCATTATTGACTGCATGTATTAAAGCTAAAGTGGTTCAACAAGGCATCAGAATTTTCTTCTCCTTTTTGTCTAACCTATGCGCATATATGGAGAGAGGACAAGGATGGGTGAGGTTGGCTGAATTGTTTGCCATGTGTAGCTCTTTTGCCAATAGTGGGCTGCCTTGTGGGATGCTTAGGATAAGGTTAAGACATCTACAAGATTTAGGGCTGAACCAAGGCCCTCCCAAGGCATATGGGCCGCAGACCTTCATAAGGTTTGGGTCCAAAATTATAAGTCCAATTGTTCTACTAATCTATGCATCAACCCACTAATTTATTAATTCCCATGTCTTTTAAGTACCATAGTTTTTTTTCTATATATTATAATCAAATTATTCATATACTTTTTAATACAAGTTTCAATTGCCTACCATGTTTGTACTTCGAGTAATTCCCTAAATTAATTTAATTCCACTCTAGGGAAGATAACTATATAATTCGCAGACACATACATTAACATATAATTCGAATTTAACACATGCTTATTTATTCCTCATAGCAATATAGATACTATCCTAGTTACGTGAGATGTTACACTAATAGTTGATAATAGTCTGAGGGCTAGAACCCTAGATAGGAATATTGGGGTTTTGATCTTGAAATGGGGTAAAATAACGGTTCGTATACATGCTAGGAATATATGTGTATTGAATTATGGATGCCTAAATTATTGAGTTCATTGCTTAATAACATGAGGAACATTGCAAGGAACTGGGGTTCCGATTGGGTTTAAAGGGTTAACCTTGCAAGGAATTAACTACTAATATTTTTAGATAATAATTTAACGTTAGAAGAGAAGAGAACGATTAGATTTAGGTTTGCAAGCATTTTTTTTAATAAATCGATGTTGTTTCATGGAATTTTTTTAAAAAAGAAAAAACATGCGGTGATCCCATTTGACCCTTCTGAACCGTGTGTCACTGAAATCTGACCGGGTTTTGGGGGTCAAAGGGGTCGATATACATATAGGTCCAACTTATGACTCCAACCCTTAGAGGGGAAGGGTCAGGGTTGACCCGGGTCAACCCGGGGGCGGGTGAGATTTTAAAACACTGCTTTTAACTATTAAATGATTCACAATTAAATAATTTAATTATTCAAGTTATTATATTCACCCTAACTTTTAAGAATTTTGATCACAGAATTAAAGAGGTTACCTATCTCTCAACTCAGGGATATTGACTGACAAGTTTATATTTCTGTTAATGGTACGCGGTTTTCTTCAGGATTCCCGGGAAACTGAATTTTTCTAAATTTTAAATTTTCGGATATTATCATAAACTGGATGTAAAAATCATATTTTTGAAAATCGAGATTCTCAGACAAAATTTTTTTCTCCTCAACCAAATCCCCCTAAGTGTAAGCTCAGAACAAATACTCTAGTGTTTGAATAGTTAGCCTAGTTTGACCATCTACCTGTGAATTACAAGCTATGTTAAGCCTCAACTAGGCATCAAAGGTATTCTGCAGAACTCCGTAAAATCGAGAAGTAAACTTCATATTCTCATTACTTAATAATACTCTCAGGCATCCTATAAACTTTAATGTGTTTAGTAGATGAGAAAAAAAAATTTGTCCGAGAATCTCAATTTTCAAAAATATGTTAAAAATATTCAATTTACGATAATATCCGAAAATTTAAAATTTAGAAAAATTCAGTTTGCCGGAAATCCGGCAAAATGCCGGCTACCAAACGCCCCTTAAGAATCTCTCTTGCATCAATTTGGGTAAACTTATTCCCAGAGAAGTCACTTTCAATTTCAGAAAATGCACCGACTTAATTAGTCTATCAGCAATAACCCGCATGGAATCATAATCTACTTGCTTCCTAGGCAATACAACCATAAAGTTGTAATTTTGTTTTAATCTCAAACTTTTTTTAAATATTTTAATTACATTATAACATGAACCAAAGCCCACAGATTTATTAAATTAATTATGAAAAACTCAGTTTATTTGATTATTTTAATGGGTTAAGCATTTTTTCTGGGATTATTATCTAACGACAAGAAGCCAAATAAAAAGAGAATGACATTCGTGTTGGGAACTCAGTTCCCTCAAACTCGGCTAGAAAGCCTTTTATGCGGTAGTCAATCAACAAGATCCGGAGCTCGGATCTCGGCAGTACCACGGCCTGTATATCACCAGGTCGGACTGTGCAGCGGAAAAATCAAAAACAAACAGGAGAGAGAGAAGAAGAACACAACCAGTTTTAATGTGGAAAACCTTCTCCAATGAAGAAGTAAAAACCACGGGACCTAGTACAGATCAAAAAATCCACTATGAAAATAATGGTTACAAGAATCAAATACACCAATGTGGTGGTTAACTCAACCTCTCCAACAATGGTGATAATCAAACTACCCTAATGATATTTCACTCAAACTCTCCCTAGAGATCTCTCAAATGCAAAGCATAAAACTTTTGCTCAAACAATCAGATATTTTATCTCAAATTTTTCTCAACTCAATCTCACGTTCAACCTCACACACTACAAGCTAATATAGGGGAGGGAGATGAACCACTCAAGGGATGTGACCCTTGAGCCTTGCACCAAAGGGGAGTTCCAACAACTTAGAACTTGTGCCAAGCATTAAGAGGAACAACTTCCAACAAATCTCCCCCTCCGACTTCAATGCGTCGGTTTTAGCATCAACCCGGCTCCTTCACAACAGTCTTCAAATTTCTTTGCTGGAACCGGCTTCGTCATCATATCGGACCAATTTTGGTCAGTGTGCACCTTGACGAGTTCGAGCTCTCCACCTTCCACCACATCCCGGATCCAGTGATACCTCACATCAATATGCTTAGTGCGGGAGTGATAGGTCGAATTCTTCACAAGATGGATTGCGCTTTGGTTGTCACAACCCAGCTCGTACTTGTCTTGTTCATGGCCGAGTTCCATGAGGAACTTTTTCATCCACAACATTTCTTTGCTTGCCTCAGTCGCGACAATGTACTCAGCCTCAGTTGTTGATAGTGCAACACATTTCTGAAGTCTTGATTTCTAAGAGACAGCTTCTCCGGCAAATCTCATCATGTAACCTGTAGTCGACTTCCTCGAGTAGAAATCTCCCCCTAAATCAGAATCCGAGTAGCCTTGCAACTCGGCTTTGCCTTCTCCAAAACGGAGACATAAATCGGTGGTACCTCTGAGGTACTTGAAGATCCACTTCACTGCTTCCCAGTGCTCTTTGCCGGGGTTTGACAAATACTGGCTTACCATTCCAACAGCATACGCCAAGTCGGGTCTAGTGCAAACCATTGCATACATCAAGCTTCCGACGGCGGATTGGTACAGGACCTTCAATCTTTGTCTTCATCAGATCTCGGACATTGCTTCTGGTTCAGCTTTATGTGTCCGGCTAGGGGGGTGCTCACTGTTTTGGCTTTGTCCATGCTGAATCTCTTCAATATCTTCTCAATATACTTCTCTTGACTTAGCCACAGTAGCTTCTTTTGTCTATCTCGGATAATCTTGATTCCGAGTATCTGCTTTGCAGGGCCGAGGTCCTTCATTGCGAAGGACGAGCTTAACGCCTTCTTCAGGGCGGCTATCCTCGATTTATGTTTCCCTACAATAAGCATGTTGTCAACATATAACAACAAGATCAAAAAATCTCCGGCCTCATACCTCTTCACAAATACGCAGTGATCAGCTTCTGTCTTCTCAAACTTGTGATCAGTCATGAAGGATTCAAATTTCTTGTGCCACTGCCGAGGTGCTTGCTTCAAGCCATAGAGGCTCTTCTTCAATCGACATACCAAGTCTTTTTGGTCTGGAGCTTGGAACCCCTTAGGTTGTTCCATATAAATCTCTTCTTCTAAATCACCGTGAAGAAATGTCGTCTTCACGTCTATTTGCTCTACCTCGAGGTCCATCGAAGCTGCCATAGCTAACACAGTTCGGACCGAGGTCATTTTCACCACAGGAGAAAAAATCTCCTCAAAGTCTACTCATTTCTTCTGATTGCAGCCTTTCACCACAATCCGGGCTTTGTATCTCGGCTTCTGCCCGTTCTCTTCATTCTTAATCTTGTACACCCATTTATTTTTCAGAGCTCGTCTTCCTTCTGGCAATTCAGTCAGCTCATAAGTCTGATTCTCGTGCAGAGACTTCATCTCGTCTTGCATTTCCTTTTCCCATTCTTCTTTCTCTGAGCTCGTCACAGCCTCATCATAACTCTGAGGCTCACCGTCTTCAGCTACAACGGTGTATTCATCAGATGGGTATCTTGTAGAGGGTCTTCTTTCTCGAGTTGGATATCTCGGTTGTTCTTCAGTTTAAGAACCCGGTTCATCATTCTCATCCCGGATTTCATCTTCAACTCGGACCTCATCTTGGTCATCAACAACTTGATGCTGATCATCAACTTCTTCATTTTCTTGATTTTCTCCCCTGCTTCAGCTCGGACATGAGGGATGGGTTCTTCACGTCTGACAGAAACTCAGACTTTGGGCTTCGAGATGTCATGAATGGTCTCATCTTCATGAAAGATCACATCTCGGCTTCTCACAATCTTCTTATTGATTGGACCCAAAGTCGGAACCCGAACTCACAGCTCGACAAACCAAGATAGATGCATTCTTTTGTTTTTGCAACAAGTTTTTCATTTTCATCTTTAGGGATATGCACGAAAGCTCGGCATCAAAACACATTTAATTGATTATAAGTCGCTTTCCGACCTGTCCAGACTTCTTCTGGAATTTCTCCTTCAAGTGGTCATGATGGTGAGAAGTTGATCAAGTCAACAGCAGTTTTGACAGCTTCTCCCCAGAATGATTTCGGCAATCCGGCATTGGATAGCATACTTCGGACCTTCTCTTCAATAGTCCTGTTCATCCTTTCAGCAAGTCCATTCAATTGTGGAGTCTTTGGGGGCGTCTTCTCAAGTCGGATCCCGGCCGCTCTGCAATATGCATCAAAAGGGCCGCAATACTCACCACCATTGTCAGATCTGACTACCTTCAATTTCTTGCCAGTCTCCCTTTCAACCATAGCATGGAATTCTTTAAAGGATTGGAGTACCTGGTCTTTAGACTTCAACAAATAAATCCACACTTTGCGGGAATGGTCATCAATAAATGAAACAAAATACTGAGCTCCTCCAAGAGATCTTTCAGACATGGAGCAAACATCAATATGGACGAGGTCAAGAATATACCTGCATCTTCTGGGCTGATCCGGCT
The DNA here is from genome assembly GCA_032173675.1 of Gastrolobium villosum. Classification (NCBI taxonomy): domain Eukaryota; kingdom Viridiplantae; phylum Streptophyta; class Magnoliopsida; order Fabales; family Fabaceae; genus Gastrolobium; species Gastrolobium villosum. The sequence continues at coordinate 23,579 of JAVKPL010006876.1, forward strand.
TCACAAAAGAAACCCGGTGCTGCTTTCCAGCTAGACAATGCGTGCAACTCTCCAACACTTGGCCTTTCAACCCGGTCAATAATCCTTTCTTGTGTAGGATCTGGAGCCCTTTCACGCTCATGTGGCCGAGGCGCTTGTGTCATAGCTCCAGGCTCGGCTCATCTCGGACAGAATTGGCTTTTCTGCCATTTATCTTTCCTTGCATCACATACAAAGAGCCTTCCTTCTTATCTCGGGCAATAACCAAGTTTCCCTTGGCCAATTTCCATCTAACACTACCGAAGTAGTTTACTAACCTGGCATCGTCAAGTTTGCCTACCGAGATTAGATTCATTCGCATGTCAGGAACATGCCTTACATCTTTCAACACAAGTCGGCACCCAACATCCGTGGTCAAAGTTACATCACCGACACCAACAATTTTGCTGGTCACCTGATTTCCCATCTTCATGACTCCAAAATCACCACCTCGGTAAGAGGAGAAAAAACCTTTGTGTGGAGTAACGTGGAAGGAGGCACCAGAGTCAACAATTCAGGTGCAATCATCATACGCAACATTCAAATAATTATCCTCACCAAGGAGGAATATCTCGGCATCAGGAGTGGCAGCCACCGCAGTGGTGCTCTTGCCTTCCCTCTTCTTGGGAATAATCTGATCCGGCTTTACAGAATCGTTCTTCTCATCATTCTGCAAGGTCGAGCAGTCCGGCTTCTTATGACCTGTCTTTCCACAGTAAAAATACTTCAAATCATATTTCGGCTTTGACCGACCTCTGGACTTTCCTCTTCTATCACTATCTCGACCCCGACTTTTGCTTCTACCCCGGGAGTCGGATTTCCCTTTATTTATGCGGAAGTCAATCAACAAGATCCGGAGCTCGGATCTCGGCAGTACCACGACCTGTATATCACCAGGTCGGACTGCGCAGCGGAAAATCAAAAACAAACAGGAGAGAGAGAATAAGAACACACAACCAATTTTAACGTGGAAAACCTTCTCCAATGAAGAAGTAAAAACCATGGGACCTAGTCCAAATCAAAAAATCCACTATGAAAATAATGGTTACAAGAATCAAATACACCAATGTGATGGTTAACTCAACTTCTCCAACAATGGTGATAATCAAACTACCCTAGAGATGTTTCACTCAAACTCTCCCTAGAGATCTCTCAAATGCAAAGCATAAAGCTTTTGCTCAAACAATCAAATATTTTCTCTCAAATTTTTCTCAACTCAATCTCACGTTCAACCTCACACACTACAAGCTAATATAGGGAAGGGAGATGAATCACTCAATGGATGTGACCCTTGAGCCTTGCACCAAAGGGGAGTTCCAACCACTTGGAACTTGTGCCAAGCATTAAGGAGGAACAACTTCCAACAATTCGTGAGATAAAACTAATTAACAAAAAGAAATTATGCAATTCAAAATCTATGGATATTCTTTAAATTGCATATATTAAATAACAATATCTTACGCATCATTATTAAAATAATTAAAAACTAATTCATTTTAAGGCTTTTTCTAATTTAACCACGATTCAAATTAAGGAAATATTACTCTCCTTTACATGAGGTAACTTATCTCATTTTCTCTCACTTCGATATTCGCACCCCACCTTTTTCTTCTTTTTCTTTTTTTATTTAATGGTGGGACCCACTCATTTTCTCTCTAATACATAAGATAAATATCTTATGTGGAAGGAGATTAATAAAACCTTTCAAATTACCCACTAAATAACTTAAATTAATTAATGTTTTTGAAATGAAATAATAATAATAAAAGGTTTTATTAATGTTATGTTACATAATTTAAGTGTTGTTTCCAACTCTCATATCAAAAGGGAAAAAGAAAATGGGATGATGAAAGAGAAAGAAAAATATGTGGATCCCACCTCTTTAATGTGTGTGTGTGGGAAAGTGAAATTATATTATGTTACATGATAAATTTAAAATACAATAATAAAATATTGAAATAAGAGTATCAGACCTTGTATTTAGGGCCGGCCTTATCCAACCCACTATCCCAGAAGCTCAAAGAGGCTGCCGCGTGTAGGCACGAGGAGAAAAGTTGTGAATAATGGTTTGTGGAGGAAGAAAAGATTTTCGGTGGTCTTTTCGGTGGGGGACGATGGTGGTCCCTCCCAAAAATAGAAAAATGATGGACAGAGGGGAAAAAAATAAAAAATAAAAGGATATAAGTGAAAGAAAATTTTTTATTTATAAAAAAGAGATAACTAAATAAATGGTGGATCTGAAACATACTAAATTTGTTCGTGGAGGACGTTCGCTCTGCCAAAGAAAAGTCATTTTCATTCACAGCGGATCCCTTGAAATTTAAGATTTTTTCTTAGATTACTATAATAAACATTGAGCTTGTAATTTCTCATGTTGCATGAGAAATGTAAATTTTCCTACATAAAAAGAAAGGGATGGAGCCCATCTTAAAAAAAATAAAAAATAGCAAAATGATTGGTATGGACATCGAAGTGAGAGTGGTAGTCCCATAAACATTTTATAATTCCCATAAAGGGCATTATATAATAAGAAAAAATATAATGAATATAACTCATTCATACTATAGTTATTTTTTTTTTAGTAATAATTGTTATTTTATTTAGGTAGGAGGGAGAGAGAACATCGATTCCTGTGATATCTCGTGAGAGGTAGAGATGAAAAAACAGGCTCCACCCATCTCTCCCGTCAAATGAAGTGGAGCAGGTGAGTTTTTCTCCGGTATGTTTGGGCTGAATTTTTTAATTTTTTTATCACAGACTTGGGGAGAGGCAGAGGGGGCTGAATTTTTTTACCCACCTTAAAAAATAAGACTAGATGAACCGGCCCATTTTATGGCAGGTTGGGGCCGCTCCACTTTGACACCTCTAACGGGAGGCACCACCCACACAAATTAACCAAACAATACTGAAGGGGTAGGATATTTTTACTACCCATTTTTTCTATTACCACTCCACTGTCACTTTAATCATCATTGGATTCAAAAGTTATTTTTTTTTTCTCTCTTCATTCAACTTTTCCTCTAATTCTATGATGATTAGAGTGGTAGTAGAAAGAATGGGTAGTAAGAATATCCTACCCCATACTAAAATAGCTCCTAAAAAAAATTAAAAAAATTATATATAAAGATTTAATATTTTTCATATTATAAAAAATAAAATTTATCTTTTATTTATATGAATTTTTTTTGTCAAATAAATTATTTTAATTAAATTTAAAATGATAATATTTTGGAATGGAAATCAAAATATTTTTAAATTTTGATTTATTTTAAAATTATAATAATATTTATTATTACAATTTTTAAATTTTCAATCCTAAAATAACATAATTTTAAAAATAAATGGTACCTTATTTATATAGGGAAGGGATATACTTACTACCAAAATTTTCTACTACCAACTTATTACCTATCTAATCATCATTGGATCAATACTTTCTCTTTTTTCAAAAACATTTTAGCATTCTATCTGTTTGATTCAATGGTAATTAGATAGGTAATAAGTTAGTAGTAGAAAAGTTTGGTAATAAGAATATCATTCCTCGTTTATATATTTTATATGTTAGCCTATAAAACACACATAAAATGGTTCACGCACTGTTATATTAGCAGAAATAATAAACCCTAAAAACACGTAAACATAGAGGAAGTGTGGTTGGAACTTGC
>JAVKPL010006877.1:0-27753 GCA_032173675.1 Gastrolobium villosum
ATATACTAGTATCTTTTTATAACGAATTTAAAAGTATAGCTTCAAGATTTCACTTAAATTACGATAACCTTTTCTCCCCTCAATCTTTTATTAAATAAAACGGAACAGGAGAAACAAATACAACAGAACCAGAACCTCTACAAGGTTGGTGGACATTTACTCAAGCAAAGTAACTATAATGTAAAGAACGGAACCTGACAGGAGAAACGTGAATAAGGCAGAGGAGAAAACGGAAACAGAATCTCAGAAATTGAAAATATGTTTATGACTTCTTGTTATTCTAAATGGCTCTCAAATTCATAGCCACCTCCGAGAGAGTTTTTGTAGATGATCCATTTTCTTTTATCGCATTAGCAGCAGCAATCTTCAAATGTTCCATTCTTTCGCGAATTTCTCTGCCCTCTTCACCTTTCATCAAGCCTCTTACGACCTTAGCAATTTCTTCTCTTTGAGTCAATCCATTGTCGTTAACTTTTGGCCTCAGTGCCACTTTTAGACCATCAGTTAGCATCACTGCATTCAGACCCTGTTCAGCAAAGAGTGGCCATGGGATTATTGGCACACCCTGCATAACACTTTCAAGGACTGAGTTCCAACCACAGTGAGATAAGAACCCACCTGTTGAGCTATGACCAAGTATTTGAATCTGGGGTGCCCAAAAAGGAACAACCAATCCTTGCTTCTTAGTTCTCTCCAAGAAACCTTTTGGTAAGAATTGTAAAGGGTCCTCAGTTGCAGCACCATGGTAAGCAGCACTGGCTACACCGCTTGGGGCTCTCATAACCCACAGAAATTTTTGACCACTAAGTTCCAAACCAAAGGCTAATTCATTGAGTTGGTCTTGAGAAAGTGTGCCGCCACTTCCAAATGACACATACAGAATAGATTTGGGTTCTTGATTATCCAACCATGTTAAACACTCTGAGCCATTTTCCTGACCAATTGACCCGCTCTGAATAATGGGCCCAACAGGATAAACCATGGGCTTCCCTCTGATCTGTTCTTCCACAGCTCCGAAAGTCTCTGATTCCAATTCAAGGAAGCTATTCACAAAGATACCATCCGGAAGATGAATTCGTTTGGCACGTTCAAGTAATCGCTTGTAACTTATGCTGGATCGAGATTTGAACGGGAGAGGAAGATCTCTGCTAAGAATAGGTACACAACCAGGAACCTGTATAGGTTCTTGTGGGTCTCTAGATTCAGAAGAAAGTATCTCATCTAGCTTTGAGCAATATAAATACGTTGAAAGTAACATGGCAGTTTGTGGGAGATACATGTAAGACAAGAGATTGAGTTCCCTAGAAAAATCCAGTGCTTGATGTGCAAACATATCCACAACCAAAGCTACAACACGAGTTCTTGAACATAAGGACTTCAATTCTTCTTTTATGTAAGGTAAGGAGTGAGTCACCGAGAGTTCAATTTGGAGTCCAAGAAGAGTAGCATCCGGCACATGTTCAAGGTTGATGGAGGGAAGAAAAATGGGATGTATGGTTGATGGAAGGGTTTGAAGGTAATCTTTGGAGGAAGTGGGGATTGACCCAACTGAGGGAATGATGCATGTGACATGAAAGTCAGGGTGGAGATGAATAAGGCGTTTGGAGAATTCAAGGATTGGGACCAGATGGCTGAACCCAGGACTGGGAACTACTGCTATGTGAGGCTTTTCCATTGAATTAATTGGAAATTAAGATGTGAACACATTGGTTTTACTATTTCATCTCTTTTCTATGGCGAAAAGTTTTGCACAATGCTTATTGATATGGATCAGCATTTCTCTGTCAGGGTTTACTTTTTTGGGGTTGTCAGTATTTGACTGAGAAAATGACAGGAATTCCTCTTCATTTGATCGTCTTTCTATGCGGAATCTCCGGCACATGGTCAAAGTGTCGTAGTTTAATATTTTTTTCTATTCCGATCGTAATTATCCTTTCAAGGAGAGTAGGCTATAGGGTATGGTATTTTCACAGACTAACTTTCTAAGTCAATGAAGAGACTACTTGTAAGTGTGAGCTTAGTTATAATTAAAAGCTCATCACCCCTCTGATAAAAATTGAACACAAGTTTTCTCCCTATTCTACTACTAAATCTGTGTTGCTAATTAATATTTTAATTAAATAGTGGTAACTTAGTTGATACATGAAATCTCAATAGGTGTAGTGATGTAACAGAAAAGGGAATAGAAGAGGTTGTTAGAGGGAAGAATAAGAGAAGAGAGGAGATAGAGAGAAAATAGAGAGAAGTTTTAGAATTTTCTTGTTACCCTTTTCTCATTCATCACTAGTATTTATCATGACATAAGCATCACGTTCAACACACACACTACAACTGAATCACATTCCACACACACACTATAACTGAATCACGTTCAACACACACACACCTATTACAAGTGAGTTGCAACAAACTTGCAACCAACTGGGTCCATTATTACTATCCTCCAAATGGGCCAGTACTGGGCTAACCCAATAGATAGTCCTGTAGATAAGCTGGTGCACTCCTCCTGCGTGGGCCTACAGTAATGGGTTGCGTTACACTGCCCTCTTCTCGAAATGGACCATCGTCCGCGATGGTGGATGGCCCAGTTGCCACGTTTGCGCTCACAATGGGTGGTGGCCCATTTGCAACATCGGTTGTTGAGTGAAGCAACGGACGCGTGGCACCTGCAGCACTTGAAACGTCGCTGTCCAGCTGGTGTGAGATGGACGATGGAGATTTGGCCGACACGTGAGGAGCAAGTGGAAGCGTTGGATCACCTTGGGAAGGAAAAAGTGGTTGGACGGTGGCAGGTGAATTAATGACCTTGGGCAGTGCAGCTGGACGACAGGCCATTATGGCCTTTGGCATGCGTGTAGCCTCCTTTTGCGCAGGTTCAATATGGTTGTCTCTCTCTGGACTTCCATTTGTGACACCCTCAACGTTCTTCTCTCGCTCTGAACCTCCATTTGTAGTTCCGCTCTGTGTGCAAGGAGGGAACTTGGATGCCTGAGGCACCCCTTCCACACAAAAATCTTCAACATCCAAGAGAGACGATTTGTCCTCCCACGTAGAGTCTTCAGGTCCCAGGTCCGTCCATTGAACCAGCACTTGAGGAATCAGCTGGCCTTTACGCCAGATATTGCGAGAAGCAATAACCGCCGCCGGTCGATGGGCCAGCGTGGACGACGGTGGAGCCACCGGTAAGGAATGGACGGCATATGATTTGCCGGGTCGGAAGGGTCGTAGCAAAGAGATGTGGAAGACAGGATGGATCTGTGAACCAGGTGGGAGCTGTAGTCTGTAAGCTACTGAGCCGATCCTTTCCAACACCTCATAAGGACCATAGTAGCGAAGAGAGAGCTTTTGTGATGAACGGCGGTGCACAGAAAGTTGTCGGTACGGTTGGAGACGCAACAGAACCAACTCTCCCACGGTAAAGTGCCAATCTTTTCTCTTCTTATCTGCTTGTGCCTTCATTATTTGTTGAGCCTTATAAAGGTTTTCTTTTAAGCTGGCAAGTATTTGTACCCGCTGACCCAAAGTTGTGTCTACCGCCTCATTGGTCGACCCACCAATGCAATAAGCCAAGAGGTTCGGCGGACGACAGCCAAACATAATCTCATAGGGAGTGGTGCCTGTAACAGCCCGTGTTAACCCGGTCTGTTAACACACTATCGTATTAAGCCACGCTTAATTAAAATGCGGAATAACTTTTTCTTTAATTCAATTATGACGTCATTAACTTAACCAACTTGATTACTTAATCATTTTCATAAAAATACTGCCTGTATGTAAATTGCAAGACAACTAACTGAATACCTCATAAATAATTATAAAGTGAGTATCTAAAGCCACAGGTCTACACAAGTAGCCTGGGTCAAAATCCTGATACTTTAATTACAACATTAACATAAAAAGGACGATAACAATCATGTGGCATGGACAAACCCCATGCTCACCAAATAAGGCAACAATGCCCACAAATAGTCTCAACATAAGCTTAACATAATTAAAGCAGAAAACATAACAGCAGTCACATAATCAGCAATCCACAACCAGCATGTCAGCATAATTTTCAGCTCAGCTCTGGCCTCCTGCCACCTGAGCCCTCAACATTACCTGATCCTGAAATAAGCGTCCCCAAACGTGGGGTGAGATCTCTAACAAGAAATCTCAGTAAGACAAGGGGTCCTCAAGGAGTCTCCACCCCAAGCTCACTTACATGTGTAATATAAGTTCTAAAAACAGTATTACAGTATAAGTTCTAAAACTATGCGATGCAGCAATTAATCATGTCATGTGTGCATATCAAATCTACTGGCCAGAGAAATGTAGGAATACGTCTATGCCTACATGAGTACCAGGACGCTACCTGTACCTCACCACAGCCTCACCATCTTGTATGTACTACATACTCAGGCTTACCGTATAGGTGGACACCACATGCATATCATAATAGCTCATTACATATAAACAGCTCAACGGCATTTCAAAATAATCAAAGCATGTAACACAGCATGCATAAACCCATCCCCATGGGACATGGTGGAACATCAAAATGGCTAAACCGAGGACACGAAAGCTTACCTTGCAAGCTAGCTATCCAAGCCAAGAGTCCAACCACTCACAAGTCCACAAACAGCAGTATCACAATCTGATATGGACCAACATTACATCAATATTAATGCATCTCAAGCATACAACTTTAAAGACTACGCCTTTCTTTTACGTTTTACGTCTTAAGGCTTCCAACAAAGCCATAAGCCCTTAATCATGTGATTCTGACTTAGTTCCTTTATTACAGAAGTTCAACTTCCTTAAACTAGGGTCCACACGCACCCAATAGCTTACTGTTCATACAGTTAAGCTACTGTCTGCGCAGAACCCAGGATATCCGGATATCAGAAGGGGCATATCCGGATATGTCATATCCGGATATCACACTGGACATATCCGGATATGTCATATCCGGATACCCAGGTCCATATCCGGATATCAATATCCGGATACCATATCCGGATACTGATATCCGGATATCTGTTCGACAGATATCCGGATATCTCACGACAGAATGCAGTTTCTGCATTTCGTGAATATCCATCCCAAAGATCCAACTTTTAACACATGTACACGTTAAAGCATGCATCTTTAAGCATATACAAGTTCATTTAGGTGTTGGTTACTTCATTTTAATCTTTAACATACCAAGATACCACCTTTAAGCCATAAAACTAAAGATCAAAGGTGTAGAACACTTACCCCAAGCTTTGAGCAGCCAACAATGGTGCTCTTGGAGCTCTCCCAAGGTTCCTCACACTCAGCCTAAGTAGGAGCACGAAAATGGCACTTCAAGGTGGGTTCTTGCACCACAAGAAGGCACTTTGAAGCGCACAATGACTACCACAAAGTAGCCATCACTAAAGCTTCAAACTCATGCTCACTAACTACACACACAGGGGCTGGAAACTCAGGATTTCACACTCACACTCCCTCACCTTGCATGCTCACAAGTGTTAAGGAGAGGAGAAGTGAAGGAAGAAGGCCAAAGGTTCAAGAAATGATGAAGGGGAGTGAAGGAAGCAATGGAACAGTGCTCCCACTCAGAAAACAGCAGCCTCCCACGTTCAATATGAGTTTCTAGGGTTTTGTGCCCTCCTAATGTGCATATATATAGCCAAAGCCACTTAAACACGCAGTATTAGCCTTAATCGCAAAGTAAAAGATATTGATCCCAAACTTCGGATTCTAGACCTACGCATTTTTCTAAGATTTGTCATATTTTTATTTTATTTTTCGGAGCACCTTTCCGGTACGCGCTTTTCCATAGCCAGTATCAGTTCTGGCATCAGATTACGTCATTTTGACTTGAAACTCGTTTTACATGTCCTACATAATATTCTAGTAATTATCATGTATTCGATATAATTTTCCGGGATACTTTTCCGGTACGCATTTATACCGAGTAGCAGAACCGGTATCTGTGCTTTTCTTCCGAAAGGCGACTTTCAGCATTTTTACTCACTCAATATAATTATCTAAGCCCATTAATAATTATTAGGGTCAATTATGGAATTATTTCCTCATTATCATAATTAATTCGCTAATTACCTTAATTAGCGGTGTGGGTTCTTACATTCACCCCACCTTTTTAAGGATTTTGTCCTCAAAATCAGAAACATACCTGTCTCGAAAGTCGGGATACTGTCGGAGAAGCTCATCCTCTCGCTCCCATGTGCACTCCTCGAGACTACGCCCAGTCCACTGCACCTTGACCATCGGAATGATCTTGCTCCTAAGCTGTTTCTCGCCTCGATCGAGAATCTTGAGTGGTCCGACGGGAGTCTTTAGGTTCTCCCGAACCTCCACATCATCCGGCTGCACCACGTGCGAAGGGTCTGCTATGTATTTTCGAAGCTGAGACACGTGAAACACGTCGTGGATGTTGGCGAGGTTCGGAGGTAAGGCGAGTCGATAGGCAACTGGTCCTACTCTACCAAGGATCTGGTAGGGCCCAATGAATCGCGGGCTCAACTTCCTCACGCCGAGTGCCCGTCCAACACCGGTGACAGGTGAAAGTCTCACAAACACGTGCTCACCCTCACTGAACTCCAGTGGTCGATGCTTGACATCATAGTAGCTTTTCTGACGATTCTGCGCCTGCTTCAACTTTTCCCTGATCATCTGGATCTGTAGGGTAGTATCTTGGACAAAGTCCAAGCCGAATAGCTCTTTATCTCCAACCTCAGACCAGCAAGTAGGAGTCCGACACCTCCTACCATACAGCGCCTCGTAGGGTGCCATGCCCAGACTAGCATGAAAACTGTTGTTGTATGAAAATTCAACCAACGGAAGGTACCTATCCCATGCAGAACCCTGCTCCAACGTGCAAGCTCTCAACATGTCCTCCAATGTCTGGATGGTCCGCTCAGTCTGTCCGTCAGTCTGAGGGTGATAGGCGGTACTCAATCTCAACTGCGTACCAAAAGCCTCCTGCAGCGCCTCCCAGAACCGAGATGTGAACTTCGGGTCCCTATCACTGATGATACTCTCGGGCACCCCGTGAAGCCTCACAATCTCACGGACATATAGTTTGGCCAACTGCTCTGTAGTGAAGCTCACCTTCACTGGAAGAAAATGGGCAGACTTGGTCAATCTGTCCACAATGACCCAGATAGAGTCACAACCAGCCTGAGTTTTAGGCAATCCCACCACGAAGTCCATGGAAATACTCTCCCACTTCCACTGTGGAATCTCCAGAGGTTGAAGTTTACCAGACGGTTTCTGGTGCTCGATCTTTACTTTCTGACAAATAAGGCACTTGGACACGTAGACCGCTATGTCTTTCTTCATGCCCGGCCACCAAAAATTCCTTTTTAAGTCCTGATACATTTTCGTAGCACCAGGGTGGATAGTGAACCGGCCCTTATGAGCCTCTGCCATAACCTCCTCAGTCAATGGCCCTCGAGGAATAACAATCCTCTTCTGGAACAGCAGCAAACCATCATCGTTCCAAGACACACCGTCCTAGTTTTTCACATAATCGAGGCACTCTCTTTGTACTTGCGCCTCTTTGATCTTTTCCATCAGTTCATTAATTACTTCTGCTGTCTCCATCTCAAGCAGTGCACCCCCAAACAAGGAGTTCACTCTCAAGTCTCTGAACTTCTCGATCATCTCGTAGTCGTTCATCATTAAACTGGATAAGCTCACGGATTTCCGACTCAAAGCATCGGCTACCACATTGGCCTTGCCAGGATGGTACCTCAACTCAAAGTCGTAGTCCTTCAAGAACTCCATCCATCTTCGTTGTCTCATGTTCAACTCCTTCTGGTCGAACAGATACTTCAGGCTCTTGTGATCACTGAATACAGCAAACTTCATGCCAAACAGGTAATGCCTCCAAATTTTGAAAGCAAAAACGATGGCTGCCAACTCCAAGTCGTGAGTCGGGTAGTTCTCCTCATGAGGTTTCAACTGTCTTGAAGCGTAAGCAACCGCTTTCCCTTTCTGCATCAGCACACAGCCAAGTCCTTTACCAGAGGCATCGCAGTATAACTCGAATTGCTCCGCAGGATCAGGAAGAACTAACACTGGAGCAGTAGTCAGTCTCTCCTTCAGCTCCTGGAAACACTCCTCACACTCATGTGTCCACACGAATGGAGTCTCCTTCCGGGTAAGGCGAGTCATCGGTAGCACCATCTTGGAAAATCCTTCTATGAACCTCCGATAGTAACCTGCCAAACCCAAGAAGCTTCTCACTTCTGTAACCGTCTTGGGCCTCTCCCAATCCATCACGGCCTCAATCTTGTTAGGATCAACTGCAACTCCATTAGCAGAAATCACATGACCCAGAAATTTAACCGCCTTGAGCCAGAACTCACATTTCGACGGCTTAGCATAAAGCTTTTTCTCTTTTAGCACTTGCAACACAATCTTCAAGTGCTCGGTATGCTCCTCCTCCGTCTTGGAGTAGATCAAGATGTCGTCAATGAAGACGATCACAAATTGATCCAGGTACGGCTGGAAAATCCTGTTCATGTAATCCATAAACACTGCGGGTGCATTGGTGAGTCCAAACGGGATCACCAAGTACTCGTAGTGCCCGTACCTCGAGCGAAATGCTGTTTTTGGGACGTCCTCCGGCTTTACCCGTATCTGATGATAACCGGACCGGAGATCAATCTTGGAATACACACAAGCACCCCTGAGCTGGTCCAGCAAATCATCAATGCGTGGAAGAGGATACTTGTTCTTGATTGTCACCTTGTTCAACTGTCTGTAGTCGGTGCACAACCGCATGGTCCCATCTTTCTTTTTCACAAATATGACCGGTGCTCCCCAGGGAGACACGCTCGGCCGAATAAAATCTTTTGCTGAAAGCTCCTCAATGTGCTTCTTCAGCTCCGCCAACTCTGGTGGCGACATCCGGTATGGAGCCAACGAGATAGGCCCCACACCAGGCAATAAATCTATGGAGAACTCTATCTCCCTCTGTGGTGGAAACTCAGGAATCTCCTCAGGAAACACCTCGAGGAATTCCCTCACCACAGGAATGCCAGTGAGATCCTCCTGTGTCCCACTCACCAAACCTCCCAACATGACATAGCCAAATGCCCCTGCTCTCAAGGCCCTCCTCGCCTGCAGGACTGAAATGAACGGTGAGGAACTGGCTGTGGACCCACCCGGAGACATCACCACTTTCTTGGCACAGCAATCAATCATTGCACAGTTTCTGGACAACCAATCCATGCCCAAAATAATCTGAAGGTTGGCCATCGGTAATCCTATCAGATCTACCGAGAAGTCACGGCCATCCCACTGAAACGCTACATCGCGATGAACAGTGGAGGTCAAACATTTTTCTCCGGTGGCGGTGGTAACCCGCATCGGTGGAGAAAGCACATCACTGGGCAACTCAAGCCCCACAGCAATAGGGGTAGCAACAAAAGAGTGCGTTGCCCCGGAATCAAATAACACATCTATAGCTGATCCACCAATGGTAACAGTACCTCTGACCAGGTTCGGAGCTCTGTCCGACTGCTGACGATCCAACGTATACACACGCCCCGTAGTAGGTGGCACGGCTGGTGCCCCAGTAGGAACCATCTGCAACGGCACAGCCTGTACTGCAGCGACTCTCGCTGTCGGGCAATCTCTAGAGTAGTGGCCCTCCTTGCCACACTGGAAGCATATCAGCTGACCGGTAGAACACGGCCCAAAATGTGACTTCCCGCATCCCGAACATCTAGGAGCAGGAGGTCTAGCAGCGTTCCCCGTAGCGGTAGTCTTTCTGAACTGGTTTGGCGTTTGCTTAGCCGCCATCTGCTTGCCCTTGCCCTTGTTCGCAAAATTTTTACTCTTCCAGGGAGTGGAACCGCCGGTACCCTGTGGTACCTCCATCTTGGCCTTCTTGGCCTTACTCGTGCTGTAGAAGTCCTCAATATCACGACACTGCTGGACCAGTGTCCCAAAATCTCTGGATGCAGACCCAGCTAAGTAACCAGCAATATCCTCATTAAGTCCCCTGCGGAACTTCGCAGCCAAGAATGTAGGAGTAGGCCTCGCCATCCTGAAGTGTGAAAACTTCACCAGCTCATTAAACTTGGCCAGGTACTCGTCGACAGACAACGAGCCCTGAACCAACCGGTCGAACTCTCCCTGCTTCCTCTCCTGTGAGTCATAAGGGAAGTACTGACCCAAGAAGCTCTCCTCGAAGAATGGCCACGTCATCACATGACCCTGCATCTCGTAGACCTGAGAAAGGTTGGTCCACCACTCATGGGCCTCGCCCTCCAGCATATAAGTGGCGAACAACAGCTTCTGCGGATCGGTGCACTGCATGATCCGGAAAATCTTGTCTAGCGCCTGAAGCCATCTAGCAGCAGCAATGGGATCATACGATCCGTCGAATGAAGGTGGCTTATGCTTGCGGAAAGCATTCAGCCGGCGATCGATCTCGTCACGATCCTCAGCAAGTACGGGGATAGTCTGCATGGCCCCCGTCAAGTGACTACCCTCACCCATCTGGCTCTGGGAGTCCTCCTGTTGACTAGGCGGAGGTGGAGGCGGTGGCGGCGGTGGAGGTGGTGGAGGACCCTGGCCCGCAGCAGGACCAGCCCTCAGCTCCTCCAACATGACCCTCATCATCGTCATGTTGGCCATCCGGTTCTCCTCCAGAACCTCTGCCGTGGTTTGCCGGTTCGCATCTCGAATTGCGTCCAGCATCGCCCGGTTCGCCAGCCTCGTGGCTTCCTGGTCGGCTAGTCGGGCCGCCTGCATCTCAGCTAATGCAGCCAGGACAGGATCCGTCTGATCCTCACTCGTACTAGTGTTCCTCCTTGGTGGCACCATGACTCTGCACAAGTTACACAAAGAATGAGTTGATCAGGCCCACGCCATGTGGTCACATATGCATCATCGCAACACACACCAGTTAGAGAGAACACAAGTAGACACGCAACGACACATCCTAAGTTATTGCAATACATACAGGCTTTTCCCTAGAAAGTGCTCTGATACCATAAAATGTAACAGCCCGTGTTAACCCGGTCTGTTAACACACTATCGTATTAAGCCACGCTTAATTAAAATGCGGAATAACTTTTTCTTTAATTCAATCATGACGTCATTAACTTAACCAACTTGATTACTTAATCATTTTCATAAAAATACTGCCTGTATGTAAATTGCAAGACAACTAACTGAATACCTCATAAATAATTATAAAGTGAGTATCTAAAGCCACAGGTCTACACAAGTAGCCTGGGTCAAAATCCTGATACTTTAATTACAACATTAACATAAAAAGGACGATAACAATCATGTGGCATGGACAAACCCCATGCTCACCAAATAAGGCAACAATGCCCACAAATAGTCTCAACATAAGCTTAACATAATTAAAGCAGAAAACATAACAGCAGTCACATAATCAGCAATCCACAACCAGCATGTCAGCATAATTTTCAGCTCAGCTCTGGCCTCCTGCCACCTGAGCCCTCAACATTACCTGATCCTGAAATAAGCGTCCCCAAACGTGGGGTGAGATCTCTAACAAGAAATCTCAGTAAGACAAGGGGTCCTCAAGGAGTCTCCACCCCAAGCTCACTTACATGTGTAATATAAGTTCTAAAAACAGTATTACAGTATAAGTTCTAAAACTATGCGATGCAGCAATTAATCATGTCATGTGTGCATATCAAATCTACTGGCCAGAGAAATGTAGGAATACGTCTATGCCTACATGAGTACCAGGACGCTACCTGTACCTCACCACAGCCTCACCATCTTGTATGTACTACATACTCAGGCTTACCGTATAGGTGGACACCACATGCATATCATAATAGCTCATTACATATAAACAGCTCAACGGCATTTCAAAATAATCAAAGCATGTAACACAGCATGCATAAACCCATCCCCATGGGACATGGTGGAACATCAAAATGGCTAAACCGAGGACACGAAAGCTTACCTTGCAAGCTAGCTATCCAAGCCAAGAGTCCAACCACTCACAAGTCCACAAACAGCAGTATCACAATCTGATATGGACCAACATTACATCAATATTAATGCATCTCAAGCATACAACTTTAAAGACTACGCCTTTCTTTTACGTTTTACGTCTTAAGGCTTCCAACAAAGCCATAAGCCCTTAATCATATGATTCTGACTTAGTTCCTTTATTACAGAAGTTCAACTTCCTTAAACTAGGGTCCACACACACCCAATAGCTTACTGTTCATACAGTTAAGCTACTGTCTGCGCAGAACCCAGGATATCCGGATATCAGAAGGGGCATATCCGGATATGTCATATCCGGATATCACACTGGACATATCCGGATATGTCATATCCGGATACCCAGGTCCCATATCCGGATATCAATATCCGGATACCATATCCGGATACTGATATCCGGATATCTGTTCGACAGATATCCGGATATCTCACGACAGAATGCAGTTTCTGCATTTCGTGAATATCCATCCCAAAGATCCAACTTTTAACACATGTACACGTTAAAGCATGCATCTTTAAGCATATACAAGTTCATTTAGGTGTTGGTTACTTCATTTTAATCTTTAACATACCAAGATACCACCTTTAAGCCATAAAACTAAAGATCAAAGGTGTAGAACACTTACCCCAAGCTTTGAGCAGCCAACAATGGTGCTCTTGGAGCTCTCCCAAGGTTCCTCACACTCAGCCTAAGTAGGAGCACGAAAATGGCACTTCAAGGTGGGTTCTTGCACCACAAGAAGGCACTTTGAAGCTCACAATGACTACCACAAAGTAGCCATCACTAAAGCTTCAAACTCATGCTCACTAACTACACACACAGGGGCTGGAAACTCAGGATTTCACACTCACACTCCCTCACCTTGCATGCTCACAAGTGTTAAGGAGAGGAGAAGTGAAGGAAGAAGGCCAAAGGTTCAAGAAATGATGAAGGGGAGTGAAGGAAGCAATGGAACAGTGCTCCCACTCAGAAAACAGCAGCCTCCCACGTTCAATATGAGTTTCTAGGGTTTTGTGCCCTCCTAATGTGCATATATATAGCCAAAGCCACTTAAACACGCAGTATTAGCCTTAATCGCAAAGTAAAAGATATTGATCCCAAACTTCGGATTCTAGACCTACGCATTTTTCTAAGATTTGTCATATTTTTATTTTATTTTTCGGAGCACCTTTCCGGTACGCGCTTTTCCATAGCCAGTATCAGTTCTGGCATCAGATTACGTCATTTTGACTTGAAACTCGTTTTACATGTCCTACATAATATTCTAGTAATTATCATGTATTCGATATAATTTTCCGGGATACTTTTCCGGTACGCATTTATACCGAGTAGCAGAACCGGTATCTGTGCTTTTCTTCCGAAAGGCGACTTTCAGCATTTTTACTCACTCAATATAATTATCTAAGCCCATTAATAATTATTAGGGTCAATTATGGAATTATTTCCTCATTATCATAATTAATTCGCTAATTACCTTAATTAGCGGTGTGGGTTCTTACAGTGCCCGTAGATTGATGAAAGGATGTGTTGTAATGATATTCAGCCAAGCCAAGGAATTTGGACCATGAAGCGGGATGAGAGTGGACAAAGGCTCGGAGATAAGTTTCCAAACATCTGTTTACCCGTTCTGTTTGTCCGTCAGTTTGTGGATGATAGGAAGAACTGAATTTTAATTGTGTGCCTTGTATTTTGAACAGGGATCTCCAGAAGTCACTTAAAAAAATTGGATCACGATCGGACACAATGGAAAGGGGCATGCCATGTAGTTTTCCGACGTGATTCCAAAACAATTCAGCAATTTTGGGAGCCGAGTAATGGGGCGGCAGTGGAATAAAGTGTGCCGCCTTAGAGAAGCGATCCACTACAACAAGTACGGCTGTGTGACCTGCCGCTGAAGGTAAGTGCGTGACAAAATCCATAGATAATTCTGCCCATAACGAACTGGGGTTTTGTAAAGGTTGTAGTAGACCAAGGGGTAAATGATTGGGAGGTTTAATCTTCTGGCAAATTTCACAACATTTGACATAAGTGCTAACTGCTTTGCGCATTCCTTGCCAGGTGAAATTGCGGCTAATACGCTGGATGGTCCCCTGAACACCCGAATGACCCCCTTGTGGAGAAGAATGCATATCATGGAGAATAGGTTCCAACAAGGTGGAGTGAGCAGGGATGAAAATGCGAGAACGATGAAAGAGAAGGCCATTACGAAAGCTCCAATCTTTCCACTTCTCATCATTTGTGTTATGTAAAATGTCTGTAATAATTCTAGTAGAGTAGGGATCGGACTGTAATTCGGATTGTAAAGTGGAAGTAAAATTGCCAACCGGCCCAGTAATGGCCAGAAGCTGCGGTGAGGTATGTGGCCTTGCCGCCGGTGAAATGCGCGAAAGGCTGTCAGCCACCACGTTGGATTTGCCAGTCTTGTAGACAATTGTATAATTGAAACCCAGTAACTTTGATAAAAACTCTTGTTGCTCAGGTGTTTGTATCACCTGATTCAGCAAATGGTGTAAACTTTTGTGATCAGTGCGGATCACGAAGGAGGAACCCAGCAAATATTGCCTCCATTTACATACCGCCGATGTAATGGCGTACATTTCCCGAATATAAGTGGATTTAGCTTGCATTGTAGGAGAAAGTTTGCGACTATAAAAGCCAAAGGCCGTTCATTTTGTAGCAATACAGCCCCAATACCTAACCCAGACGCATCAGTCTCCACAATAAAGGGTTGGGAGAAGTCTGGTAAAGCGAGGATAGGAGCATGTGTAAGGGTTGATTTAAGGTGCTGGAAGGCAACTTCAGCAGTAGGAGACCATAGAAAGCCAGACTTAGTGAGTAAGTCCGTCAAAGGGGCAGCAATCGTAGCGTAATGCCGAATGAACTTTCTGTAGTAACCCGACAAGCCAAGAAAGGCACGGACCTGTGTAGTAGTAATAGGTGATGGCCAAGAGTGAATGGAGGAGAGCTTGTCAGGATCCGGAGCGAGGCCCAAACCCGATATCACATGGCCCAGAAATTGAATTGAAGATTGGGCAAAGGAGCATTTAGACAATTTGGCCAATAGGCAGTGAGCCCGTAACATTTTTAACACCTGTTGAAGGTGCGAAAGATGTTCTGCAAGGGAACAGCTATAGACCAAAATATCATCAAAAAATATAACGACAAACTTACGTAGGAATGCAGAAAAAACCTCATTCATGGTTGCTTGAAATGTTGATGGAGCATTAGAGAGACCAAAAGGCATAACCGTAAATTCAAAGTGCCCATGGTGAGTACGGAATGCTGTTTTATGAATGTCTGCAGTGTGCATACGAATTTGATGATAACCAGATCGCAAATCCAGTTTTGAAAAAATTGTGGCACCGTGTAATTCATCAATCAATTCGTCAACAGTAGGAATAGGAAATTTATTTTTTATAGTAATGGCATTAAGTGCTCTGTAGTCAACACAAAATCGCCATGTACCATCTTTCTTTTTGACGAGTAACACTGGAGAACTAAAGCAAGACTGACTTGGTCGAATGAGCCCTGTCTGCAACATCTCCTGGACAAGTCTTTCGATCTCGTTCTTTTAAAAGTGAGGGTACCGGTATGGCCGCACCTGGACCGATTTAGAATTAGGCAGGAGATCAATGTGATGGTTGTATTTCCTATTAGGGGGCAATTGGGTAGGAATAGCAAACACATCCTCAAATTCGATGAGTAATTGATTCACCTCGGTGGACACCAGTGAAGATGGAGTAGAGCATAATGGAGATGCAGCCGATGGAGTAGCGGACAGACACATGAGGCAATTCGAAATAGAATCGTGTGCCACCAGTTTAGACAGCTGGGCAGTAGTGATGAATTTTGGATCCAAAGTGGTATCACCATGTAAAATAACCCGATCCTGGTTATAAGTGAAGGCCATAGTAAGGGCCGCATAGTCAGTAAGGATGGGCCCAAGCGTAGACAACCATTGGACACCCAAGACTATATCAGCTCCTTTCAATTCAATTACAAACAGATCAATGACAAAAGTGTGATGTTGAATTGTAACTGTGACAGCCGTACAAGAACCGGAACACAATAAGGCATCACCGTTTCCCACCTGGACTTTAAACGGAGAAATTGCATTTAAAGTCAAATGAAGGTGGGAAGCCATACGCAAGGTGATAAAGTTATGTGTACTACCACCATCAATTAAGATCTGCATTGACTGACCCCCAATGTAACCGGTCACGCGAAAGGAATTTGCAGATCGATGCCCAAATAAGGCATTAAAACTGATTTCCGGTTGAGGTTGCTGTTCCTCCGATTGGTCAACAACAGGAGGTATATCAACCACCTCACTGGGAAACTCTTCGTCACCACCCTCAAAGTAGAGAAGAGCCGCACGACCCTTACAACGGTGACCAGGGACAAAGCGCTCATCGCAATTGTAGCATAAGTTTTTCTCGCGTCGAACTTGCCTCTCTTCTTGGGTTAAACGTTTAATAGGAAGATTTGTTATGGGAGAAAGTGGTTTAGCAAACTGGGATGATGTGGGGACAGAGGTCTGGGTTTCGGCTGAGAGGACGGTGGATAAGGAAGGAGTGGTTACCCTAGAGGAACGGTTAAGCCAGGGCTTACTAACACGATCATCAGTAAATTGTTCCTCATACACCTTAGCATAAGCAAAAGCTTCAGTGACGTTAGCTGGCTGATGAATTAACACTGAACGTCGAATTCTGGGTTTAAGGCCGGAGAGAAAGAGACTCTTACGGGTCAAGGCAGATAACTCTGGAGCGCGACGAACTAGTTGTTCAAAGGCTGTCTGATACTCGGCAACAGTGGTAGTTTGTAATAGTTTGGCCAAGGCAATAGTAGGATCATCAAATTCAGTGGGTCCAAACCGCTGATGTAATGCGGTAACGAACGCTGCCCAATTAGGAAAAGGATTGATGGTAAAAGTGGAAATAGATGCAAACAACCAGATCCAAATCTTGGAAAATCCATTTTCATAGATCGGGAACGAATTTATCAACTGCATTACGAATAGGTCCAGATCCAAGAATACCTGCAGTCCCGCCACTGGATCGTCGCGGTACCCTGGTTCGTCTGCAGAAGAGCCGTCATCTCCTGAAATTGTTGTCGGAACTCCTGACGAAACTCGTCCAAACGTTGCTGTTGTTGGAGCTCCAAGGAATGCATGCGGCGTTCTTGCATAAGTTCGTAATTGGCCCATTGCTTAGCCGTTGTCTGTCGTTGTGCCTGTAGATCATGAACATGTTGAGCGAGTTCCTTCAATCTGGTATTCTCAGCCATTGAAATCAATGAAAGCACCAATGTAGTGATGTAACAGAAAAGGGGATAGAAGAGGTTGTTAGAGGGAAGGATAAGAGAAGAGAGAAGATAGAGAGAAAATAGAGTGAAGTTTTGGAATTTTCTTGTTACCCTTTTCTCATTCATCACTAGTGTTTATCATGACATAAGCTTCACGTTCAACACACACACACTACAACTGAATCACATTCAACACACACACACACACCTATTACAATTGAGTTGCAACAAACTTGCAACCAACTGGGTCCACTATTACTATCCTCCTAAATGGGCCAGTACTGGGCTAATGCAATAAGTAGTCCTGTAGATAAGCTGGTGCACTTCTCCTGCGTGGGCCTACAGCTACGGTTTGCGTTACATGTGCTGTCCATAACAATGACAAATAAGATAAAGGTACTATAGTAGCACTCAATTAATGATCAATGCACTCAATTGAATCTCATTCGATTGAGGAATCCAAATGGTTCGTGATTTTTTTTTCTTTTTTTGTTGAGTCTAGGAGGTTTTTTCCACATTGTGTTTTCATTTGTGCAAATTTTATTTATTTAGTAAAAATAAATTGGATAAGATATTTAATAAATTTTAAATATTTATATAAAATAAGTAAAGTATCATAATAATTGGAAAAGTTTTTACTATCAATAATGCAGAAAATCAAGGAGGTGAATAATGGAGTAATTTTTGTTATTATTGAGAGATCGTTTTCCTTATTAATTAGTTAACATGACAAATTTGTTTGATTAATATTAGAAGATTTGATTGATATTGTATTGATATCTGAATGGTAATTATTTAAAATAAATAAAAATCATAAAAATTGGATAAATTATTATATTCAATAAGAAAGTAACTCAAAAGAGATATGATTGGAGATGATTTTTTTATTGGGATTGTTATGACATAATTACTGGATTAATAGCGAAAAATTACATTGGGACTCATCTAGTATCAATTTCTTGCTTATGCGTTCATACACCCATGGATTATTATAAATTGATAAGTGATGAAAAACACTAAGTGAAAAAGTGACGAACACAATCATCAGAAAATTTGGTTAAGTATTTCAAGTGTCTATTTGTTTTGAGATAATATTTGTAATTCTCAAATTTCTCCCATAGTGAATTTTGATTTCCCCTTAACATAATCAGGTTTTTTAAATCATATAATTTATTAATTTGTCCCACTTTCCAAACTTTGTAGAAATATATTCTTGTTTAATCAAAGGAATAAAAAAAATTATTTACTCCAATAAATAACAGGATAAGGAATTAAACTAATTAAATTGACTAAATGAATATTAAATTAGAAATTACCATTAAATTTAATAGTATTTGAAATTATAATTAATTCTTGAAAATTATCTGTCCCAAACTTTTGAATCCTTGAAAGTTCAAAAATATAAAATTAAAATTAATAATAATAATTTGATTATTAATTTTTTTGTTTGTTCGTTCAAAAAGTATTCCATTCGAATTTTTTACAAATAAAATAAAAGGCAAACGTAAAATGTATTATTAACCATAACAATTTGACTATTGAACTTTGTTCGGTTGTTCTTTTTTTCACTTGATTTTTTTTTTGACAGGTAAGGAAAGAAAAAATAAATTAGAAATCATGTTATCACTTTTAAATTTGCAAAGATTTTCAAATATAATTTTAACTTAGATGGTGGTATTTCCAAATTTTTGCAAATTTCAAAATATCAAATTTATTATAAATCATGACTATTGACTTTTTTTATCCAAAAAAATTCAATTCACTTTTTTTAAATAAGAAAAGAAAAATCAATATCCAATAATAATGAAATGATTATAAAATAATATATTAAAATCCCTACAAATTCAAAAATATTAAATTTTCATCAATAATAATAATATTATAATAATTTTTTTCTTTTCTTATAAATAAAATTATATTTATTAATTTTTTTATTTGGTCAAATTAGTTAATGAGGAATTTAAGTAAGACAATTATTTGCTAACCCTCGTTTACTCGAGCAGGTATCAAAAATTACACCATGCATAAATTTTAATTTTAGAATGAGATTAATTCAATAAAATAAAAATAGATGATATATAATTTTAAAAATAAAATAAATTAGTTATACTTTTTAAAAGATAGATAAGTTAGTCAATCACCGATCGTCATGAGAGACAATACCCAATATTTGATGAAAGGACAAGTAGGCCATGCATCATTTAAATAGAGAAAAGATCCCTTTACATTTTTTTTTTACAAATTACACTAAATATGATCGGTCATACACCTTGATTAGTATATGACCGGTCAGACATAGTATAATTTGTAAGAGTTTATAAATAAAAGTATAAATATAAACTTCCCCATTTAAATAAACTTTTTTTTTTTTTTTTTGGTAAATAACCATTTAAATAAACTAAAGTAACTAATGTGAGAGAGATAATAGAACTTTTTGCATGCTTGGAGGCAGTATGGACCCAACTAACATTAAACCCTGATATTATGGGCCTGAAACGTTGCAAGCCTCATGGGAAAGCATAAGGGGCTATAAACAATATCAGATTGTTTAATTTTCGGATACCTGAAACTCTCGACCCAAAAAAGTTATTTTTATTTTTTTCTTAATTTTTATTTTAGTTAAGTTATACTTCTCTTGATGAGTTTGAATAAAAGCCAAGAATTTTTAAGCTCAATCTGTACTATGAATTTTATACATTAATTTTTACTAAATTTAATCTAATTATATACATGATTTTAAAACAAATTCTAATACTTAATCCAACTAAACCTTAACCTTGGATTTTTGTTGTTGCACCCATTGGCCATTACGTTCGAGTTCCAGCAATATATTTTGGTTATAATGCAAGAATTGAAGAAGCCCTTTTTATCAAATATATAGTAGCATGCGCGATTGTTTTATGATGTACATCCGGCAGCGACTTCTTTTTCTTTTCCTTATTCCCTTTTGTTGAAGGAATTGGTTACTTATAATTACGGAACTCATTTGCATTTTGCGACTTTGTCTTGATACTTGATATTCAAGCCACCTTTTTTTCCGCTAATCAATGGGCTTATTTAATAGTAACGCTGTTAAACTGACTATTCGACAACAGGGGTTCTAATTTCATTATTTTCATAAGAAAAAACACTGTTCTTAATTAATGCATCATCGTCTGCATACCTAGTTAAAGCCACAAATACAAATTTGATATTTAGCGAATTCAGTATTTATGCTTTCAGAAATAAAAGAACGATTATATAAAAAGTTGTATTATATGATATAATCAAACAGAGTTATACATTCAAGAGTTTCACATCCTTAGTTACTTCTATCATAGGATTTTTCGAAAAATGTAATTGTCGGGTGAATAGCGAGAGAGAAAGGGTTTTTATACAGTCAAGACGATATTAATACAAACATTAATACAATAATTAATGATAATTTATATTGACACGATATTAAAACAAATACGATACAAATTTAATAATGGGTTAAATTTTTTTTATACGAATACAATTAACTTATTTTATGGGTTGATACCATATGAAATAAATAGTCCATAACCTTAAAACTGCGATATTTATTATGTGAGGTTACATGAATGATATAGCACAAATAATTTCTAAAAATATTAACATACGTAGATCAATTTTATGTTTGCGGGTTGACATGTAATATTATGAATTTTGAGGAAGATTATAGTTACAATTTTTTTTTTTTTACAACCTCTTACCATCATATCTTGATATTGTTGATTTCCGTCAATCAATAGTTATCATTTATTGTGAATTAATAATTAATTAATGAGTTTAATTTGCGAAAATCACAACCGTTGATTGGCGGAAATCAACGATGGTAAGATATGGTTATAAGATATTGTAAAAAAAAGATTGTAAGTATAACCTACCTCGTGAATTTTTTCATGATAATTTTTATCAATTCAAACACAACATAAGTTTGAAAACGGGTTAATGCGGATACAAATTTTTGTTGTTGTGTTCGTATGTGGATTGTGTTGAAAATTATCACCAAGACAACCAATATCAAGTGGAAAATCCTCTCATGATTAGCCATTGGAAACACATGCTTATTACAAAAAATCCCTTAACAGTTTTGTTCAAATTTGAATCAGTTCTGCCCAATAGTATGAAAGAAGTTCTTATGAAAAAAAAAAAAAAAAAAAAAACTTTTAAGAGCATGGGTGGATTTAATGGAGGGGTAATATTCCTTCTTATTAGATTTAATAATACTTATAACTTTGCATCATAAAAAAATTCGGATCATCCGGTACTACTTAGAAAATAATGTCAAAAACTTTCAACAGCTCAAAGGATTTTATAAGAGTTATGTTGTAGGAAAAATGATTGTGTTATATTATAGATGATAGATGATAAATCCAATTTCAAAATACTATTTTGACGTATTATAAAAGGGTTTTATTAATTTCATGCTAAAGGAGATAAGTTATCTCATGTCATATAGATAAACTTATGGGCTCCACACCTAAAAAATAAAAAAAAATAAAAAAAAGTGACACAGTTATCGAATGATATGTAGGAGAGAAATTTATCACATGTATAAGGGTAGTTTTTCCCATTTTAAAATTTGCACATATATCGTGAGTCAAATACTTATGTTATATCAGCAAATTATAATAATATTTAGCCAACCTTAAAAAGGCATAGGAATGCCCATTTTTACTACAAAAAAAGAAGAAGCATAGACTTTTACCAAAAAAAAAAAAAGAAGAAGCATAGAAAGTGTTCTTGTTTGGTCCATTAATTGAGGTGCAATATGCTAAATAATACATAAAAAGAAAACATATGTAATGATTTTAAATTGGGGGATCCAACGTTCGGAAACAGGACTAAACTTTAGAACTTTTGGCTCGTAAGCTTTTTCAAAATCTAACGCCTACGGCTACAGGGCTTGATAAACTTATAATAAGCCTTTATTCCTGTCACGCAGTCGGTCCCATTATCTCTCTCCGTTATATGTTTCAGGCATAAATTGCACTCGCGTTTGTACTTGGGTTTTTAACTGGTCCAGAAGACTGATTGGAGTATTGGACAGTTAATGGGGGCGTTTTGAACTTTAGATGTTTTTATTTTTATTTACGGAGCTTCCTCCCACATATTATCACTTATTAAGTATTTAAATTTGTTTATATTTAATGAATCTAATTTATTTATCATTTGAATTACTAGACGTAAAAGTACATCAAGGATTAAGATAACATTTATTACTTTTACACAAATTTAAGTCGATTTTTCCCTCGTCTTCCTCCTCCTCTATATACAATTGATTACAAAAAAATAGTGTCATGAAATAAGAATACTGCAGTGTGGAAAGAGTGAGAATTGGGGGCGGTGACCATTTTGCTAAGCCTACCAAACTGTCTCGTCAAGAGTAAATTTTTCAGAATGTCACGTGACATAATTTGCTACACTGTGCAGTAAAATATGCTTGCAAATAATTCGCTACACAATATAGTGAATTATGTCATGTCAAGCTGCACAGCAAGTCAAAATGACACGTGTCAAGCAGGTAGTAATTCGTTACACTATATAGCGAATTATGCTTGGATTACTGCCTACATAACACGTGTCATTTTAGCTTACTGTGCAGCCTGACATGGCATAATTCGCTACACTGTGTAGCGTATTACGTAGCTGATAAATATTTTTACCAGGCGTGACAAAATGTTAGATACATTTTTCGGAGCATAAAGCAGTTTTATAAACTATTTTGAGTCTTATATGATTATGTCAACTTATACTTAAAACATATTTAAAGAATTCTCATGGTAGACATTACATTATTTCTTAAACACCTTATTTGATAGGTTACATGGGTAGCAGAATTTTACAAATATTGCTTAATATTAACTTAAGACCTTTTTTTTTATAAACCTTAAGCCCTTCTTAAATAACTCTTGAGTATTTTAATCGTTATAGATTATTATTTCATTTTAGTGTAATTAATCTTAAGCATTGATATATTTCATATTTTCACACTTACACGGTTACACCCTTTATGTATTCCTTTCCAACTACTATTTCACGTACTCTTTCAATTACTTCATAATTCACACAACTTTTTTTCTTTTCCCTCCTCACTTCACACAACCACGATTAATAAGAAGAAATAAGCAAATACATAAAAGTAACATTTTTATTCACCGTCACATAAATACACAGAGATATGGCAGCATTACGAAACAAATATTTTTGAAAAGGACAACCATGGTACGACCATCATTCAGGTCGGATCCTGCCGTTTGCCACGGGTCCCACGGTGGACCATGCTTGCCACCTAATCTCATGCCACATCGGATGTGACCCCGCACGCCGTTAGTGTACCGTGACGGAGACACCAACATTTGAAATTCAAGGTTGTTTTTGTTCTCAGTTTTCGTCTATATTCTGTGACTCTTCTGTTTCTCTCTCTCTCTCAACTCAACAGACACTCACTGACATTGATGCCAAGCATTTAATATAAGCCTCTTCGCATTTTTGAATGCTCGCTCATTCATAAAACCCACGAGAACCCTTCTTCACCTTCGGTTTCAGTGTCAGATCCGATCTGCTTCAATTTCCATAACCACAAAGCGTTAGTTTCTTCCTCATCCTTCACTTTCCCAGGTATTTTTCTTTCTCAACAATCATCTTTAGCTTTGCCTTCTCTAAATTATTGGATTGCAACACTACAAAAACTGCTCCATTCCAACTTAAAATGCATGCTTTCAGACTCAGAAGTTTTATTTTATTTTATTTTTTGTATTTCTTTTTTTTGTGATTCGATACTATAAGAATTGTATTTGAAGCATTTTTCCAAATTGTTGGTGTTGCAGAGAAAAAGGGGTAGATTGTTATCCAATTTCCATTGGAGGAATATGCCGCATGAGAGCTTACCAAACTCAATTTTCACAACTCCTTCCAAGAGGTTATTGAATTTAAAGGGTTCGGTTTGTAACAACAATGAGGCTTCATACACTGTGACGGAAGAGAGCATCAACGATCACGAATTAGCTCAGAGGAAAGCAGAGGAAGCAGGTAGGAATTAGTAACATGACATTGCACTGTTCTCTTATTACACTCTATTAGTCAAGAGTTGCTTCTTATATCCTAATACTTCTCACTATGTTAATACGAATAAATAGAGGTGTAAAATGATATTCGGAACTTACTTACACTTCTCACCAGCTAAATTTTTTAGTATTCTGAAAATAATCTCTACAAGAGCATAAGAAAATGATGCTTTTATTTTTGAAATTAAGGTAGGTTAATTTTTTTCTTCTCTTGCAAAGCTGATTGAAACTAGAACATAACACAGATACTATCTTCGTGTTTCTGAAGTCGATAATGTATAATTTTTTTTTTTTTTTTTGGTAAGCGATAATGTATACTTTACTTACAAAGTAAATCCAATTTAGGAATAATTAATTTTCTTAAATAAAAATGTTACCCCATACTAATACACTGTGTAATTCCTCTCCCCAGTAGAAGACACAATCTTCTGTTAAAAAAGTAAGCAAACGTGCTTTCCTTTGGTTTTCTTAATTTACTTGTTTCTTGCTCTTTGTATTCTCTTTCTGATCTACTAAATTATTACTTGCATGTTGCTCCTTATTGCTTTGCTTAACAAATTGAAAATTGTATGTTTTAAAAAAATAATAATCAGTTATAATTTGATTATACAAATTAAGCAAAGAATGGCTAGAAAAGAAACATTAAAGGGACGCACCGAAATATATTTGACAATATTGATTAAGAGCCCGATATGTTATGACTGGAAGAGACCAATTTTTTTTTTAATTATTACGGGCATGAAAAAATTGTTTTATTCGTAAAAAATTATTGATTTTCACTTAGATTTATGTAATTTTCTTTCAATAATTAACACTACAATTTTTTTTAATGAATTTACTATTTTTTAATTTATAATCATATCTTAAAAGTAATTTTATGTTATACTATTCAAATAAACTTAAGTTGAAATTTATCATTTTACTTAATTATTTCACGACTTAAACAAATAATAGGACCCAAATTCAAACAAGAAGCACCATGATTTTGGTACCATTTCAATGATACGTTGCTGTAATAATCATGGCTAGGCTACTTTAACTTTAATCTTTGTTTAACCTTTTGATCTTTTGTGATTGTAATTAAAGTATACAGTATTCGAAGTCAAAAGCATAAGAGTAAATGCCATTTCTTAGAGTGTTGGAAATAAGAGTAGATATGTTAAATGTATTTATTTATTTATTTATTTTTATAAAAGAAACAAACTGTCACCATTTACGAGAGATTACAAAAATAATTTAAGACCCACCTATGAATCTCCATTATACTGCACTAACAAAAATTTAGTGTAATTTTATATTTATATTTAGTCAACTGGTTCTACTTGACCCAAAGTTGGTTACCTCAATTGAAAATTCACAAAATCATATGAGAAATCATAATCATATAAAGGTGGATCAATGATAATAAAGGAGAAGAGAAAAATATATATTAAAATAGGTAGTTATAAAATCATAGTCTTTGATTTACCTTTATATGGTTGTGATCTTTTCACATAACCATATTATGTGATTTTTACACTTGAGGGAATCCATTTTCTAATATTTTAAAGTTTTTGCACGTTTATATTTACAAATTCTTACATCCAACTCTTAATCGTTTATTTCTATTGATGTAACAGTTAAGATTTAGTTATAAGAATTTATAAATAATTTAGTTATATATATAACCATTCCCTTAAAAAACAATCATAAATTATAAGATTTATTAATTTAAATTAACACTTTTTATCAGAAATATAATAGTATTTTCGAATTAACGATAATTTATCTTTAAAACGAAGTTGGAAATGCGATTCACTGTGAAACGGTGGTGAATGGTTTTCCCGCTACCTCTTCTTCGTTATTGAAACTTGAAAGTGCTGCTTTTGCTTTGTTTTGTGACTGTGTGAAACTTTAAGCAGCTTCGAGGAGGTATCAAGCAACGGAATGGCTTCGACAAATGGACCATGGCGCATTAACATCACTCTCCAAAGAACCTTCCGAAGAAGAATTTTGCCTTGCACTTCGCAATGGCCTCATTCTCTGCAACATCCTCAACAAAGTAAATCCCGGTGCTGTCCACAAGGTACTTTCTTTTTCCGATTCTGCTTTCTGGGTTTCTTCCCTTTTCTCTTGTTTTCCCTTCTACCCATCATATTTCAATGTCTTTTAAACTCTATTTATTTATTTATTTTGAAATTGTTTGGGAATTAATTGCAATGGAAAAAAAGGTGGTGGAGAGTCCCATCCTTGCGGTTCAATCCGCAGAAGGAGCAGCGCAGTCTGCAATTCAGTATTTTGAGAATATGAGAAATTTTCTCGAGGCCGTGAAGGATATGAAGCTTTTGACATTTGAAGCTTCGGATTTGGAAAAGGTTGGAACTTGGAATTGATAACCCGCCTTTTTGTTATTAAAGATGCTACTCTTGAGATATATAATCTCACATTGGTTGAAGAGCAACTAATGTAGAGTTTATAAGGCCTTGGGCACTCCCACCCTTTGAGCTAGCTTTTGGGGTGGTGTATCCCAAGGTTCTTTACATGTTATCAGACACCCTAGGTCTTATAAACTTCACAATAGTTGCTCTTCAACTAACTAATGTGGGACTATATATCTCAACAGTTACCTTGTCTCAATTGCCATTTAATTTTGCTCTATTTTGAAGTTTTGTGTTAATGGGGTTTAGTGTTTTTTACTTGCCATGTTATTTCTTCTGCTTGTAGGGGGGTTCATCAAGTAAAGTTGTGGACTGCATTCTCTGTTTGAAAGGATATTATGAATGGAAGCTATCAGGTGGAGTTGGGGTGTGGAGGTATGGAGGGACTGTGAGGATTACTTCCTTCCCCAAGGGGTCTCTTTCCTCCATGGTGTGCAGTGAAAGTACTGATGAGTCTGAGTCATCACAGTATGAACAGTTACTTGAATTTCTTCACCTATCTGAAGATGTCTCAGTTGAAGAAACCAGAACTGCCAATGCTCTGGCTTTTCTGTTTGATCACTTTGGACTCAAACTTCTCCAGGCTTACCTCAGAGAGACTGATGGGATTGAAGATCTTCCTCTGAATGCAATGGTCGGTAAGATCCTTCCCAATGTGTTGTATTTTTGTGGCTTCTGTTCTAGTTTAAATGTACAAAAAATTGTTGCATGAATTCTATGATTATTAGTTAGTTGGCTATCTAAAAAATGATTGCTTTGCTAGCTAAGCAATGAATGCTCTTACATTATAAGCACGTAGATGTGCTAATGCTGCATGCAAGCTGTAAAGTATTATTTCAATTTGAAATTGTAAACCTCAGGATCTTTTAAGACTGTCAAATTAGATTGTTGTTTAGAATTTT
The DNA here is from genome assembly GCA_032173675.1 of Gastrolobium villosum. Classification (NCBI taxonomy): domain Eukaryota; kingdom Viridiplantae; phylum Streptophyta; class Magnoliopsida; order Fabales; family Fabaceae; genus Gastrolobium; species Gastrolobium villosum. The sequence goes on from JAVKPL010006877.1 coordinate 27,704, forward strand.
TTTTTTTAAGGATGTAAATTTATGAATATTCATTTGATTTATGCAATCTT